>CAJUYH010003599.1:21110-31362 GCA_910591685.1 Galerucella tenella | reverse complement strand
ATATATATATATATATATATATAACCATTAATTCCCAACATACCGCGTCGCATGTTAGCAAACTCTTTCATTGTCTTTCTGTTCGTGTTGAGTGTATTATCGATTATTTCAACATGGGAAACAAGATGGAATAAAAGAAAATTAATGATAATAAAAAATAATATAAAAAAGGAAAGAAGAAAATTCTCTATTGAAATTAGAGACTTGTGTGCGCGTGCGCTTGCGAGAGAGTCTATGGGATCCGGGTCATATCCTGAATTCGACATTATTGACACGCCGCTTTGCTTACTTACTCTCCACTTCAATCCCTTTTTCTTCTTCTTCATTCTCACTACTTCCTATACTATCGGCGAGACTTATTTCATCACGATGAGACACACACGTGTATACTTCTGCATATATATATATATATATGCAGAAGTATACATCGACATCAAACGAGCGTGATCACGATTGCGGTAAGTAGGTAAGGCCGACGGCCAATAAGCCGTGACGAGTGAGAGATGTGTATATACAATTTATATCATACATGTGCAATGTGCTGCACACTTTCCGCACGTGCGAATTTACTTTTCGAATTAACGCACACCCATATCACATTAACACCATAAATAAAAAATAAAAAAAAAAAGTAAAATAAAATAAATTTTACATACCTGGCAATCGCAGACCACAATTGATAACTTCATCAGTGAGTTCATGAACACTTCTCGGTGATGAAATTTCTTCATCTCTTCTTTTTACACCTGAGAGCATATAAAAATATTATAAACTATAAAAAATGAAAAAAAATAAATAAAATAACAATGCAATTAGTACTTTCATAAATTAAATCAAGGAATAATAGATAAAATAAGTCGAGTACATATATAATGTTATATGTATTATAAAGAAAAGTTTTAGGTATTGAGGGTAAACTGTATAGCCCGAAGAGCGGAAGTGATTAAACTCTCAAATGGAAACTGGAAACTGACAAGTAGTAACCAGCTTTTTATATATATATATGAGTGTGTGTATATGGGATATTCTGCATGCATGTATTTCAATCTCTACCTTGACAGAGCCACGGCAAAAGGCATATAAGAGAGCAGCGTGCGCAACAAACCCAACAGAGCAGGAGGAACAACACAGAAGAGAGGAAGAGAAGTACATATCTATAGGAGGTGGAGAGAAGAAAAAAAAAAAAAAAAAAAGAGTGAGAGAGAATGGGAGGACCACCCGTCGAATGGCAATCGCCGCGTTGTCGGCCGGCAGGCAGTGCAATACACACACACACACACACACATACGCACATTAATACTATACTGCACACATGTACTAAAGAGTGATCTCTCTTCACTCCTCACTATCTTTCTCTCGAGAAACGCGATGCTGCTCGTAATTGCCGGGGCGTTTCCACCAACAATTTCAACGAGTATACAACATACTAACACATATATATATATATATTCATTATATATTTGTGTATGTATATACGTGTACTTGGAACGAGACAAGTAAGAAGCACACACACAACTATTTATGAATTAAATCGATATCGTTGTTGTGTCAATTGTCCAATATACATCAGTGGAAAATCAATGACAATTTTTTTTTTCTCTTCGCTATTAATTTCTATTCAATCTCTAATAAGCCGATTGAATTGTCAAAATAAAAATGGAATAATAATCACGATGATAATGGAGGATAAAGGAATAACAAAAAACATATATATATATATATAAACGTTTTGCTATAAATGCCGACCGGAAGTGCCAAGCACACTCATTACTTCCGTTCTATTGTCATTTAATCCTCTCTGCCTCTATCTCACTATAACTATCACGCGCATATTTTATTCTTCTGCTAAATAGCAAAACAGATTTTTGACAAAAAAAGGAGAAAAAAATCCATTTAATTTAAAAATAATGTTCTCAACTTACCAAAGCCCATCCGCACTTCTTCTTCGTCATCGCTGTCAATATGTTTAATTCCATCAATTTCAAAACTTTGTAAATTTCTATTCACCATTCCGCAATTACAAATATTGCTGTTGTGTCTATTATTGGTGAATTCATCAATATCTGATGGTGATGTACATTTACAACCGAGTAATGAATCGTCTGTATCAATATTACAACATCCAGGACATGGAAAAATTAAATCATCCAAATTAACACGTTCAATTTTACGTTCAACCGTCACTAAAAGTGTACTAATCAAATTGGCCAATGCTTCATGATTGGTTTCGTCCGGTAATTCAATGGAAGATGATGACAATATTTCATTGTTCAATTGATTATTGATAATGGATAGGAGACAATTGGGTTTTTTTAAATCGTCAATGTGCAATCGCGATGCGTCTTCTTTGTGATTTCTATTTGATTGTCGTTGATCAAATCTCATTGCAGCGGGCAATTTTATATGTTCGTCAACGGGAGAATTGACACAACCATCGTCTATTGTGGCATTAGTGTTGGTACGTAGAGGTGAAATTACATCGGTACGTAGACGATAAGTTGAAGATGATGATGCGATTGCGGATGAGGGTGATGTATCTTGGGTTCTTGAAATTGCGGATGTTGAGAGCTCGTCCTGAGATTTTCTTCGTCTACAACGCGTGGATGTATTTGTTGTTGTCGCTGTAGTCGTCGTTGTTGTTGCTGTCGTTGTTGTTGAATTATGTTCCTTTGGCTCTCGCCAATCCATAAAATCGTTTTCGCGCTCCCAACGGAGTATTCCTGGGACACGCATTGACGATCTCCAAACGAGAGCAATCTGAAATTTTGTTGATAAAGAAACAGAACAAACAGAAATAAAATGAAGAAATAAAAAACATAATAGTTATATTGCAATAATGAAAATTATACCAATGAAGAAAATAATTATTAATGAAATGATTGCTGTGAAGATGAATAAGTGAAGGATGAATTAATTTTCATAATGATAGTGTGTATGCGTGTGTGTGTGTAGGTGAATGTGTGCATAAATTCGAAGAAATTGATGAAATGTGATGCTGTATGTGTGCAACAAACCTCGACAATATCGATGATCCTTTCCAGTTGTCGCTCGCTATTCTCGGTAGTCGACTCGTTGTTGATGATGACACTCGTAGTGGTGGTGGTGGTGGTGGTGGTATTGGTGGTAGTGGTGACGTCCCCGCCGCGTGGCCGGCTGCTTCGCACGCAGAGATAACATTCCCCGTGTCTCAGAGCGGAAGCTTCGAGCTCACCGAGTTGAAGCACGAGGCCTGTATCACCAAGAGTCAATGGCCAGCCATTAGGCACTAAAGTTTCATCCGCCTAAAAATAATTCAATGAAAAATTAATTACTCAGCTCAATGCAAATCATTCAAACAATTGTGAATTTTTGGTTTTTCGATCTGCCATGGGATTCTTGATACTAATTTATCACCAAGCATCCTCAACAATTGAATATAATTACTACATCCTCAGTACAATATATATTACAACACACAAAACATTTGCCTATGTTGTATTAAACAAAAAAAAAAAAATATAAGCAAAAATCTCAATATCAAGATTGACTTGAGATAATTTTTAGATTACTATGCGCGAGTATGCAACAGCAGCAGCAGCACCACCACCACCACCACCAGCAGCAGCAGCAACAACAGCAGCAGAGTTGGAGGAGTAAGTATGTGTGGCGTGCGAGAGAGCATGTCCGCGCGTGAGCGCACATACTCGCTTCTATATAACCCTCTTCCGGGTTCGATCGGGGGCCCATTCCTGCACCTTGGCCTGTTGTGCACTTCTCTCTCACCCTCATTCTCTCTCTACTCCACATAAGCATCACACAATGGCGTAGTCTAATGCACATTTACGAATAATACCATACTGGGTGAATAAAAATAAAATGGTAAACGAAAAGAAAGACGAGGAAAAAAAAAAAAAATTGTTTTTGTAACTGCAAATGTGCAAGAGTCATGAAGTGGCCTGGAGCCGCCACGCGTCTCTCCTGTCACCAGCTCATTAGCTTTTCTTACTTCTCTCTCTCTCTCTCTCCACATTTGCGCATTGCTTATTCCACATATTTTATATTTAAATTATCTGCGTGCGTGTCCCATCGTTACAACAGTCAATTTCGATGGCAGCGAGAATTTCACTTCCTCTTTTCCATACAGTTTTTTTTTTCTTCATCTCTTTAAGGAGCACATAAACATACATACATATGTTTATACATCTATATATCTATATATATTTATATATATACATGAACACGATTGCGTGTGACTCGTTATTACGACGTTAAACAGACAGAGCACGATTGAGATGAAGCTTCGTTGGGTCGCGCGCGCCTATTCGGCATCATCATGATGGCAAACTCGTGTGTATTCCAAAGTGGAATATCCTTTATATCTATACATAAACATATATATATATATATATATTTATAAACGAAAGACATATACGAAGAGTGAGAGAGAAAAGGGTAAACTAACCGGTCTCTCTACATATGCCTTTCCCTGGGGCTAATGAAGTCATTTTTTTTGTCCACCCGGGATTCCACAAAAATTATACCTATCCGAGGTAATTACATTGCCAACGGTTCGACGTGGGGAAGAAAATATATATATACATATATGTGTATATGAATATATAACTCGTGTAAGAAAATTTAACGACAATGGACGCACATAAGTGTGCATAACAAAAAATTCAATTTTCAAAATAGGAAGAACATAAATTATAAAAATTAATTTAAATGAAAAGGGAGAAAGAGAAAAAAAAAAATGAGAAAATTGTAAAAATTATATTTACAACTCTGTCGCTTGAAAGACCACACCCCGTGTGAGTTTACACACCTCCTACTGATATATATATATATATATATATATATATATACATGTATATAGAATCTCATCAGCACTCGCAATAATTCCGTTATACGTCTAAACTTCCGCTTGTTTCATAAACACATAAACACATACATATACCCAATACAAACGCTCGAACCACATTCAAATGACAATCTACGACACAATAAATAATCCCTATCTCCTTAAACATAATTAAATTCACGAGAAAAAAGTTCCCAAAAAAAAAAAAATGATAATAAAAAGGCGAAAAAATAAAAAGCGATACGGATTATTTTATATACTTCAATGCAATAAACATGTTTGGATAACAGAATATTCTTGCGATGGGGATTTCAATGTAAAAAATTAAATACCACAGATAAGAGTATGTTCACCGCTATATATATACGTATATATATATATTCATATGTACATCAACAACGAGAGAAAGAGTGAGATTGACCACACGAGCCTAATTAGCTTCACACACTGTTACATACGACGTCTCAATTATCACGCGTAATCACGATGTGTTCATGGTCATCGAGTCTTCTCTCTCTCTTTCTCTATTTCTATCTACTCTGCACCATCGTTCTTTATCATTTTATTCTGTCATATATGTAATTGAACCTATACAATTCACAGCCATACACACCCATATATATATTTATATATTTATATATATATATGTGAATCAATGATAAATATATACAAACAGATACTGAAGATATGTAGCTACTTCGTGGTCTCTGTCGCGCACATTGATTTCATTATTTCTTCCTGATCAGCACAACCATACACTGATCTAGTTCGTATACACTACTATTTACATATATATATATCCTACAAATATATACATGTTTATATACTATCGCTTTCCGGCTCGTTGCGCGTCACAGCACATGCCCACCAACTTCACTAAACGAGACACTATGCTACTAACTCTGTATGTTTCTTTGTGTATCTCTCGTGTGTGTATTATGCTCCCATATACAATATGTATATGCAAAAGATATACATTCGTTACGTGGCGTGAGAAGTTGAAAAATAAAAAAAAAAAAAAAGTACTTTCGATGTAGCCACCCATTTATAAACTCAACTCGCTCGCGTCGGCATTCGGATAATTGCGCGTTGCAAAACATCAGAGACACGACGCGCCAAGCAAAGTTGTTCTCATTTTTTTTTTTTTGCTTATTCTTTCTTTCCATTTCTATTTTTTTTTTTTTGTTTTTTGGTTCACTCATTACAGCAACTCCTCCTATATTCCACATTTCGCTTCTCTTCATTAACTCCGTGGTTAATAATATATATTTGTTTATGGATATACCATTTATTCCCTCTTAAAAAGAGTCTTATAGTAATATTTCGTATTGCGGTTGACGTAACTCAATCATCAATAATTACTCATCGATCATCGTGTCAGTGTATATGGAGAAATTATTCCGCGATTCTCAGTAATAGCGATTGAACTATACTCACATCTCAGCCATTGACCGCATATATAAATATTATAATCATTTTTTCCATTTTTTTTTTATTAATTGCATCAAGTATATATTATAATATATCTCGACCCGAACACGACCTCTAAGCCACACCATACACATCATCCTCAGCACACAATCGTAAAACGCATGTCAATTAAATATATTATACACAAATATATATATATACAAAGAGAAATTGAAACGGAAGTGAAAGAAACAAATGAAATAATAAATGGATAAAAATGACAAAAAAACCCATCGAATTGAAAGAGAAAAAAAAAAAAGACATATAAATATATTTATTTATATATTTATTCTTTGAATTCATACATAAATTATATACAACATAATTCGTGTTATGAATTCAAATAATAAATAAAACCATATGAAGAGAGAAATAAGTGAGGAAATACCACTTGACAGATTATCGTATTTTTGGACGCATTAATATTTCAAGCAGTCTAGCGGCTTTATAAGAGCCCATCGTAGACAATAAATACACAAAGCAAAATTCTACAACAGATTCAAACCCACAAAATAACACCATAAACATAATACCACAGTGAAATATTTACAATGACATGAAACAAAATTGATCTCCACCAATTTTCAAACATCATCATTATTGAATGATGAGTAATCATTCAATAATCATCACATACACACTATTACACATCTATTATTGAAAAATATCCCGTCACTATCAATTATATGTTCGTTTATATATCTTAAATATAGTTGGAGACCCAAGAGTCGATATAACAAATCCAAATACCACAAAAAAAGTAATAGAACCCTATAACGTCCATTTATTCCCATCCGTTCCATTTTTATTTCAAACAAAAATATGTAGGTATGTACAACATACACATATATACATATTATATATATATTTGTTGTATATACATGTTGATATGAGATTGGAATGGATCGCCCACGCAGGCGTCATGCCTCTCGATTACGAGATTCGCGCCATTGACTTCTCGTATATACCTGTGACTCTGGGTGTGCAGGGCGAGAAATGAGAGAAAAAGGATAAGGAGCATGCCTAAGGAACAGCCGTGTGTGGGTTGCGCTCCGGAATGCACCGGACATACGAGATATATTCACTCCAATGGTTCTATATCGTGCCCATATATATATATATGCATGTGTATATTCAGAGTATGCCCGCATAATAAGTAAATTCATCCTGTTATTATCGTAAACATTATCGTTGTGTCGATAGCGAATATACATCATGACAATCATCACGTACAGTATTTATGATTTAACACGATATGTATAACAGATAAAAAAATTGGTACAACGCAACAGAGAAAAAAGAATGGAGAGAACGAGAGACTGAGGAGGAGAGATAGAGATAGAGAGAGAGAGAGAAAGAGAGAAGAATATGGTAATGGTTAAGAAACGAAACAAGATCGATTTTGAGAGCAAGTTACGTGTACCAAAATTGGTACCGCCTTTGATCGAAAACAAGCACGTCATAAAATTATAGAGTTCAACTTTTCTTTCACACATGTATCATCATCATCATCATCATTATCATATATCTATATATCTATATGTGTATATAACTGGTACAATGATGAAAATTGTTCACAAGAATATGTAATTACGATCGCGTAAAATATGTAGAGTAAAAAATTGGGAAGAAAGAGTGAGAATTTGCGTTATAATATAACGAACAAAAATTTGTTTTCTCCGTCACATTTTTTATCTTGTTGCTCATTTTTTTCCTCTTTATACCACCATATTTAGTTGTAAAACTTTAACGTGGTTTCGTTATGTGCAATGCGCAACACCCAAGGATTTGTGCATACATGTATACATTCAAAAGAGACTCTATATGCCGCCATGTGGGTGGTCTTTTCTCGTTGCTTGTCGTTGTCATCGTCGTCGTCGTCGTCGTCTTCTTCTTCGTCGTCGTCGTCGTCGTCGTAAGAGCGCGACGGCCGCCACACGATAAATTTTACGGCTCTTTACTGTACCCACGGTGTGATTCTACTCACTTACACACAAATTCAAACTCACTCTACACGAGTATTAACAATAAGTATATAAAAAATAAATGAACGAAATAAGAGGAGCAATATAGTGAAACTCAACGAATAAACTCACCAAACTCAGAATCCTCTTACGTTCTCCACTCAAAAAAAAACATCATTTAAACCAAAAAAAGAAATAAAAATATCACTTTCAAGTGTCGTCTTCCTCTATATATCCACCAACACGTTTTCTTCGTATATTTATAAGAGGCATAGGGAGTAAAAGGATCGCAAAGAGGATGTAGTCTCCGCTCTTGTGTGTTTATATATATATAAACCGTACATATGAACGGCACTGAGAAAAAATAAAATGATCGAAGGTCAACTTGACCAACACACTCGGGATACCCAGGTTGAAATCGACAAAATGAGGATTATCCGGTGGAAAAAAGGGAAATCACTGCACATCATTCACGATGATGATGATGATGATGATGATGATCACGACGACGACAACGACGATTATGATGATGGTAACAAACGAGAAAACACGACGACAATGGCGTCAACGTTAAAATAACAACATAACGATGAGTGACGCCAGGCGTGGAATCGCGTGGAATCGCGCGCAAGCGGTAACTGACCTACCACGACAATTCGTTCACCCCGCAATACCAATCTCGTGTATTTCGAATATATTATAATAATGTCGTGTGGGTCAACTTTCACGAGACACGCGACCAAATCGATTCTCCTTTTTGGTACTCACGCCCAATCCACAAGCGCACACACAATCCTCTTACAATGTGTATATAACCTCTGTTTCTTCGGCTACTTCCCATATATATACCATCATAATTCCAAGAAAAAAAAAAGAGGTAGAAAAAAAAAGCAGTTCACTGTCAACTCACCTATAAATATAGAAAAAACTTATCGTAAATATTTGAAAAAGCAATGAACATAGAATTTAACAATAATATAAAATAAATAAAAATCATCACATACATAATAACACACTGATGGATTGTAATGGTGGCAAAGTGTCTCATAAAATAATCTCAAGACAAGATGAGAAACAAGTGATGAAGAATAATATATGTATGGATATAATATATATATATATATGTGATATAATCTCACGACGATCCACACTCGGACAAATCGAACCGGCGACTAAAGAGTAAAGCGACGAGGACGGGAATGCCCCGTGACGGCGCTTTTAGCACTCGGCATGCCAAACCCGTTCGCGGTTACTCTCGTCCGTCTTTCTTTCTCCCTCTCCAACATCACACATAACCTCCCTCTCATTTTCTCTGTTCATTCTTCACGGCTATATACACCGTATCTCTTTTTCACAATCCCTACCAACTACATCGCAACGGCGCTTACACTTCTACACTCACTATGGCGCACATATAATATATATCCGTATATAAATATACAGTATACACATGCATATAATGCAAACACCTCTGTATATATGCAGTATAGGTAACTTCACGTTTGCCCCCCTGTATGCATTTGACGGCGCTGCAGTCGCCATTTTATATATGCGCGGGAAGTCCCTGTGTCTCTCTGGCTTTGTGTTATAATGCAGGAGAAGAGACAGATGGACAAGAGACGATGCAGTAGCAAAGCGAACCGGTAAATTCTTCGCGTGAAGAGAGGAAATGCCAACGAACTCTCAGGTATATATTTATATATGTGTATGAGGAGTGTTGTGTGTCGTTATAATGGACGACGACGACAACGACGACATGGTATGAGATGAAATGGGAATAAAAGGGAGACAAATGTAAGAAAAAAACAAAGAAAATGGAGAGAATGAATTCAAGTCAGCTGATAATAAATTCGCTCTCGATGGCGCTGGCGACGTTAGACAACGACGATGGGATCAAATGGAATCGTGCGCACTCGGGTGGAAATACGAAGGACGTCGGTGGTTAACCTATTTAACTATCGAACGCTCCCACTCGTCC
>CAJUYH010003599.1:5132-21010 GCA_910591685.1 Galerucella tenella | reverse complement strand
AGGTACATATGTAACAAATCCAATGTTAGTGGAAGGTTTAAGCTATTGTATAAGCTGTATGTATGGGTGTATATATTTTAATTTTTTCACAAAGACTATTTGCATACTAACAAATTAATCCGTTATGCAATGATTTGTGGCTGTAATATATAATTGTATGTGTGTGTACGTAGTTATATGCGGTTTTAAACAATCCGAGAAACGAAACTTATGTACGGGAACAATGTTTGCACACTCTCGGACGTCAGAGGCTCTTCGTGCATTACCTCGAGGCAAAACTCCGCCTCTCTCTTATCTCTGTAACACGCGTTCTCCTCAGCTAGGTATACGTATAAGTAAAGGGGAAAAAAAAGGGAGAGAAAGAGAAATATAGAAAGGGTTTGAGATAAAAGCATTGGGAGGAGGAAAGGTGGAAGGGAATTCCAATGGTAAATCAACCCCGCCGCCGTTTGCAATTAAAAGTCTATACGAGGTGAGTGAAAAAGGAAGAAAATAAAATAAAATAAATTCAGTCTTATCTTTACAAAACTTTTTTGCAGAATGATATAACAAAAAAAAAAAAATAAAATAAAATAAAATAAAATGAAGAAAGAAAGAAAAAAATTAACGATGCGAAGGGCGAGAAATCAAGTTGATAAATTGTTCATTAAACTTGTATGTACATTTATGAGTCTCGTCAATTTGCAATTTATATACATATGTATGCAAAAGGAAAAAACTTTCACCCAATCTCGTTACAAATATGTTTTTGGGAGGAACGTGTAACTCGATATAGGTATTATATATACCACTTGGTCTCATTACCGGTGAGACACGTGGAAATGTTTGCCTGTTGTTAATTGAACAAAATAAAAATACAGATAAAGACGACGGAAAAATAAACAGACAAGAAAATAAAGTGAATAAAAAAGATGAGATAAAAGTGTGTTCATAACTGAAAAATGTGCGTTACAGTTTATGGTCGAGTAGTTGAACAAGGTGCTTATTATGTACGAGAAATAAGAGCGCTGGGTAACGAATTAAACACCCGTATAATCAATGGCCCGCGTGTGGTGTATGTGATCATTGAATTAGTAGTTGAACGGTGGAAAGTCGATCATATTCACCGTCTCGCGCACTATATATACATATATATTTATACACGCACCCACAACTTTTCTTGCTAACTTTCGTCTTACACGGGAAAGCGAATTATCAATTGAGATGATTAAAATGCACAATAATATTAACATATTAATAAAAAAAATGTGTGCGGCATGTTGGACTTTTCATCGCGGTAGTTAATTGAATATTCCAACTACACGTTCAAAAATTTATGAAAAACCCCGCATCCGGCTATACCGGAAGACAAATCCAAACAGGATATAGCAATTTATCATTCTTACCAACACGAAATTAAAAATAGACAAGTATTCCGATGTTTTAATTTCATCATTTCTCGAAATCACACGAGTGTAATTAGTCACACGCAAACCTGCTTAAAAATTCATTTTGTTTTTTGTTTCATTGCAATGCCTTTTTGATCACAAAACGTAAAAAAACTTTCAATATTTATCATTGTGGCATTTGCATTACTTGGAAATCAATTCAAGATGATAAAAATCAATGAGTATTGTTTCGATTTAGACTGATAAAACCCCGACAATTTCAATAGCTTTCTTATTAATTCATAACCGAAATATCCAGCACAGCCATATGAAAATAATCAATATAACATATATGAATAAAATTAAAAAAAAATGACAACTCACCATTTCTGAGACAACATGCTTGACTTTATCGAGCAATTTTGACGCAGGCGACAAATACGATTCAACAAACATTTCAAGATTTCCATGATAGGCACAAACAAGAATATCTCGTGCTTGTCTAGTCAATAAATCCAAAACATTTTCACCATAAATTGGTCCAAGAAGATTACGAACAAGTGACGCTACATCACCGCGTCTCTGTGAAATCAACAGAACAAAAAATATTTTTTTCTTTAATTATATACATACGTACTTTACACATAATCTTCTATATATTCACAATGAATACATCAAGATTAGCAGTATATATATAATGTGCGAGGAAAGCTCTACGGGACCGGAAGAAGAAGCCTGCGGGCAGATTGTCATAAGTGAATATATACGTGGGAACGTATAGTTACATTATACATATGTACTCGGCGATTTACGGAACATACACACACACGCATACATGTAAGGATGCGCCTAAATGAAACAGCGGGGGACATTGTACTTTCAACAACCCCACGCGTCAATATTTGGAGAGTTGACACGTTAGCAATGGGCTAAACGCACAATAGAACTCGTGTTGAAGAGCAGGATGCGGTAGGTACACAAAAATATATATGTATATATGTGGTGGCTGTTTAGAACGAGGGGATCATGACACCACAGACACTGCAGTGTATTTAAGTGTGTCCTCAAACTGTGAGTCGAACATGTGCGCTTGAATAAAATAAAATTAAAAAGAAAAAAATCCCCGCATGAATACAATATTAAGTAAGTGAACACACATATATATATATATATGTACGAAGCGATCTCCCTTGTGGATCGTTCAAAAACTGATTTATTTATTTTCCACAGGCATTATCCGCGCATTTTGGGGCGCTAATTCCACATGATTTATTTCACTTTATATACAACCAACCAACCAACTAACCAACCAATAAACTGGCACAAGAGGCCCCCCCAAGAGTTTCACAGAATGTATATGTATGTATGTGTATATGTTCCTATAAAATTGCCAACCCTTCAAGCAATTTGGTAATTTTCTTTTCATAACTTATTCTTCTTAACGTGTTGTCTTTAATTTTTGTTTCCTTCACCGAATACCCGTTTAACATTCAAGCGGTGAAGATGAAAGGATTTTAATATTGCAACAACATAAAGAGAAAAAAAAAGCTGAAAAGTAGAGAGAGAGAGAAAAAGAATGTAAGGTGATGGTTGAAAAAATGTTTGTAAAGTTGTTTCTGGAGAGTATATACACTTGATGATGGGACACCCTGTGGTGAAAGACTCGTCGTATATTCACTCTTTGAGATGTGATGGAAGGGAGAAAAGAAAGTATGTATATTTATTTCCCTGTTAAATATCACCTTTATCTCCCTTATGCATTTACTCAATTTATATTCAAACACCAAAAACAACAACAGCAACAGCAGCCGCAATAATATGAACAGACGATTATTACGATGAGAAGACAGGCGAAGGCAATTGCAAATTGAAATGGAGCAAGCGATGCGGGATTATATTATTATATATAAAACACTGACAGGGGGTTGACGAGAGAAAACGCAAATGCGCGTGCACAACGTGAGATGCGTAAATATATATAACATATACGTATATAGACAAAATAATATAATATAAAATAAATGAATGATTGCCAGGCTATAATATAAGAAGCGAAAGCGCAATATATATATATATATATATGAACAAGCTGCAGCTGATTGTATGTATGAGAAATATTAACGTTATAGTGATGATGGACGCGATGAAAGACCGTAAGATCAATTTTACGGGTGATATAGTTGTTGGGTTATGTAAAATGCCGATTACGAATCGATGATTGCGGGAGAAAGACCCTCTCTTTCTCTCTCTCTCTCTCTCTCTCCCTCAAACACACATTTAAAGGCTGTCTATATACACATATACATATGTGAAGGAACAAGTGCATTTGAAAATATATAACTGCTTGTGAGGTGAATTGGTTATATAGAAAGTTGGAAATTATTGGCAAGGGCACAAAATGTCTGTCATTAAAATAAATCAATAATTCAAAAAAAAAAAATCTCAACGCCGTGAATATATAACTGAATTTTGTTTCATATGTATATACTTACTCCGGACAAAAGGTGATATCCAGTTAATAATATACTATTATCGTTGTCATTATTATCATCTATTAAAATTTCTTCATCATCATTCATAATACCAATATTATTTTGCAGTTTTTCACGGGCATCAATGACAATATCATTGTTCAATTTCAAATCAACTGCATCATCGACATATCTGTCGGGTGAATCCAAAAGGCTTTCTGAGCCGAATCGACGATTTGATGTGGGTGACGTTACTTTAGAATCATAATCACGTGTCAATGATGTCGTTCTCACTGGTAAAACATCATTGGTACGTTCATTAATCTCTTTGACTGCGGCGGCAGCGGTCGCGGTTGTGACGCCATGAACGATTGCACCGTTGTCATTAGTGGCGTTTAATGTTGTGGCATCATCCAAATACCACGATGATGAAGCAGAGCGTCGATTTGAACGACGTTGTCGTCCACCACCGCCACCACCACCACTACCACCATTGCTAGTCGTTCGCTTGTTGCCACCACCTTGACGACATTGTGCCGATTCATCGCGTGCAGATGACGACAACGCCCCTTTGCACTTGCGAAGGTAACTCTTGACCTTTTTCGCACGACTTTTACGATTCTCATTATCACGATTTATTTCATTAGAGTCCAACAACAGTTGATCATCCAAAACCACATTCTCATCATTATTTTTTGTCAATTCCGAAGTATTTGGAAAGTCTTCGAACACTTTGGACTCATCAACATTGCTTGTTTTTATTGTTGAATCCAAATTTGGTTGTTCTGATGATGCCGGCGCCAAAGTCCAAGTTTCATTCTCTTTACCTGCTGACTGAACACGTCGTTCCGCCGGAATTACCTGGAACAAACATAAACACAGATACATACACATGTTTTATAATAGTGAATACACATACATATATATATATATATTCATTCGTGAAGTAAATGCAAAGAGAAAAGTCTACTTAGTAGGCGTGGGAGCGAGCGGCGCTACGACGATAAGCGGACGATTAAAGCGAGACGAGCAGCCACGACTATATAGTTACGCGCAGCTGCGGCGGGGATAAAATAAAATAACGAAAAAAAAGAAAAAAAAATGTGTATAGTAATAAAAATAAAAGAGTACCTATATGGAGGAGCGCACTGAAAGAACTATACGCTCGGCATTTGCGCGCATTTCGTCGTATAACATCAACTAAACCGCCCGTGTTTTATAATCTATCGCGCCTCTCGCGCCGTATAACCAAAGAGGGAAAGTTGTTTGCTACAATTCCCTCGAGCACATGCGTATATATATACAAAAGCTATATCAAAATGTATATATTACTATTTTTTTTACTTTTAATATTTTTAGTTTTGTATTCAGTACTTCTTCATATCACTTGAATAACTTTATTGAGAATTCACATTTCAATATAAATAGCAATTTACGTGTTATCAACTATTAAATTTTCATTTCAGACTATATATACATATTTTCTTATTCAACGATTGACATTGAGAAAATCGAATTATTCATGCATTGATGATGGAAGAATACTGTATACGAAGCAACGAAGCATGCGCACGTCCTATTTCACGTGAGCTTATTTTCAACGTCGATGGATTTATCGACTTCACGTGTGTGTATGTGTATATGGTTATAAGTGTGTTCCACCCACATCTATATAACCTTTCGTTCGCACAGAGAGGCTCTATCTTTATCCGTTCTCCATTCTCGATCAAGTGTAAACATTAAACGGGAACAAAAAAATTAAAGTGGGGATAAAGAGATAGACAGGGTAAATGAGTACCGTGTGTACCTTCTTTCTACGCAACAGCTTCCAGTCAAAGTGACTCATCTTCTTATTTTTTTTTTTCCTCTTTGTTCCTCCTCTTCTTTTTCTCTCTCGTCTTCCTCCTCTTGAATCCTTTCTCTACGGTCCCACACACCAAAGCTGTATCTCTCTTTCTATTATTATTATTTTTATTTTCTCACACTTGTTTCGAGTTTGAATGACACGCGAGTGTTTTATACATACATGTATATGTATATGTTTTGAGTCGACGATCGATCCGCGCGCGGTCACTCTCTCCCTCACTTTACTTCACTTAACTCCGGAATGCTGTCGAATCATTTGTTTATCTATCCTCCCACTTGGACCATTGTCAATTATCCATTGGGATAAACAATAAAATATAAATTTATATTCAGTCAATAATGTGTTTTGCAATGACAATTTATTGGAGTTATTCCAGTTTTTTAATTCTAAATTCAATAACGTTTTAATATATTGGTTGGTCGCCATTTTTATCCGATTATCACGTACATTTTATTATTTATCACAAGAAATTATATTGACACTGGGATGTTGAAGGGTCGCGAGACGAAACATTGCCCTCACTATTGACCCGACTAGAGCGAAAGAGAAAAATGGCAAAATGAAAGAAAGAGGGGAAACAAGAAAAAGAGCATATTCTAATTTCTCATTTATCTCAACGGTATCACATTTTTCTTCGCTTTCTTTTCATTTATTTCCACTCGTTATTGTCTTCCAAACACTATTCACAACGAGTGAAAGAAGATACGTGTGGATATTGTTGATGGTTGTAGAGGTGTTTAAGGGCGTGTTGAAAAGTGTGAAAGAAACGGATGTACGGGTATCATCGTAACACAACCAGTGTACAGAGCTCACCAAGCTCCAGGTGAATTGGAGCGACTGTGTATTACCCCGATATCAAGAGACTGTGGAGAAGATGAGCATGCGCGCAGCAAATATATTCCAACTGTATTCGTCTCAACACCCTCACCCAACTCTCACACATATACACAATCAACTTATTATATTTACCCCTTTTTTCCCATTTTCTCCACACTATCATTTAATCATTTCATTAATTATCTACCATATCTATCAATTACATAATTGCTATTGAAATATTTCCTATATTTCCTCATTTCATTTCCCATTATATTGCAAATGACATTGTCCAATAATAGTTTGAATTCATTTGATATCTACCCACACATACATGTCCGTGCATACAGTACTGCAAATACAAAGTTACACACTATGCAATTGTGTGTTATGTGGCGTCATCTGTGCATATGAATAGTAAACTATTGTAGTTATATACAATAGCAACAAATTTTCCGGTTTTTCCTTCTAATATACAAACAACAATAAATTGATATGACCATGACAATTTATCTGATAAATATATATAAATATATTTCTCACTTGAATCACGTAACGTATGCAAACAATTTACCTTCCTCTTTTATCTCACATCGTTTTTGCTCTTCAGCTTTTATATATATATATATATATACATGAGTAGAATTTATTACTACAAGTTATTTTAATTGTCATACTTTCAATGCTTTTGTTAATTCATTCTTTCATAAATGAATGGTGGTTTTGAACTTGATTGCAAAAAGGGTGTCAAGTGCATACATATATATATATATATATATATATGATAATAATAATGAAATAAAAAATAATATATATATGTACATACATGTAGTTTTGTATTGGCCATATGCACACGCGCGCGTAAGCGCATGTGTACGATTTTGCGAAGGAGTATAAAGTGGTTGGGACTGTTAAGAGTGAACGCAAGGAGCCAACTAAGGAGCGAAGCGTTTCAATTTATTGCCTTCACGATCCTCTCTCATTCCTGTGCTCTCATAAACTCTCTCATATATATATATATATATTTATATACATTTCTCCCTTTAACTCCTTCTCTCTCATGCGCTTGTTACATATATGCGCTTCTCCTTTTATATACAGTTATCTCACTCGTGTGAACGTCGACTTTAATAACGCAATAAATAAAGATACGTATCAAAAACCGACCGCCGACGTCGTTTGTATATAGAGGAAAGTAACGAAAAAAAATTTGAAAAAAATAAATAAATAAATAAATAAGAATGAATAAAGTAGGAAATTATTCATTTCTCATATTGCATATACAAATGTTTCTTTTTATTTTGCTCGACGTTTTTGCATTTATTAAAAAAAAATTCAAGTTAAACAAAAAAAAAAAGACCGGAAGGTATATATTTATTTATTTATAATATTTATAGCCGGGACAATATCACGTTAGGTGAAATGTGGATCTCACGCTCTCGCATCACGCATCGTGTCGAGGGAAAGACGAAAATAAAAAAATTAATATTGAATAAAATGAAATGCCATATAGACAGAGTGAAAGAGAGAAAAAAAATAAAAAATAAAAATAAAATATAGACACGTGCAAAAAATAAATCTAAAATTTCGCATCGTTTCTCATCATCTTCATTAGCGTATACAAAATGGTGTTCTCTTATTTTATATATCGCTTTTCGCCTCCACCCAACAATGAATTATTTAATCGAGTTAAAGGTGAGATGAGATCAATAATAAAATATAAAGAGTAATAATAAAGGTAGTATATCATATGTGTATACGTATATGGAAATGAAATAAAAAAAAAAAGAAAAAGTGCGAAAGAAAGAGTGCATATGAGAAAGAAGAAAAAGAAAAAATCTGACAAATCATCAGCGCATATATTGAGAATTGTAAGCGTAAATTTACACTCGACCCCATACATCTCACGAATAATTCTCTCAGTTCATCGATGGAAGATAGTGTAAATTGATCGATGAGATTGCATCGCAATGATTTGTTTTTACATCGCCATCAGTCTATCTATTCATATCCAATCTGTATATACACACACATGTATATAAATTACAAATGTATATGTGTGAATGAGATCGAGATGAGATGAAGTAGAATGCGGCAAAAATGTCAAAAGAAAAATATATATTTACTGTATTTGTGTGAGTGTGTGTATATGAAAATTACGCGAAAGTTATTGAAATTTGTGTACATATGTCAACGCCATTTGTGTTTATACATGTGGATTTGCAAGACACGCGCGAATTCAGCATTAATAATCCAATGTGTATATAGGTATATGTAGATGTATTTAAAACAATGCCAATTCCATTGCGGCCGCCGTGAAATTCGTTTAATTGCTATTAATGTTTTTTATTCTTCATCCGGCGGACGCGAGGTTGAATTTCACATGCACACTTTAAATGGGGACGTTTGACTCAACATTTTTCCTTTTTTTCCCCTCTCCTCATCTATTTCTTCCTATCCACCTTTTTTTTTTTCTATCATTCTTTTTTTCATTATTAACAAATATATAGATGAAGAAAGCGATGGTGAATATCCCATTAATTTACAATATTCAACTGAATATATATACACATACCTACATAAAACAATGTTGAAGAAAAAAAAAAAAGATTAATTGAATATATAAGTGTATGCATATAAATATCAAAGTGAAAAAAAAAAAAAAAAAGAAAAAAAAATTTTTTTTAGTGATCATAAATATTATTTGTTACTTGAAAAAATTTTTTCTTTTTTACAAAACCCTTCATTTTTATTTTCATTTATTTTTAAGAGATGAGAGGACACGTCTTCACCCGGTGCATACTGAATAGGATGACGAAGCACAGCGCGGTGAAAAAGTGCAAGAGAACGAAGAAAGAGGCGAGAGCGCAAGGAAGACGATGATGATGATGATGGTGATGGTGATGAAGAAGAAGAAATATATAAAAGGAACGAAGATAAAAGAGGATCCACAGCAGCAAACCGCCGTTGTGCGTGTGCTTTTGCTGCTCCTCTCTCATCCGCTATATATCTCGACTTCAGCCCGACAGGGTTCACGGTCACGCGGGCGCGCGCGCAAGTATTGTAGAAGCAGAAACATGAGAGAAGCAAAATAAAGAAACTCTACACATAACAGAATATACAGAAACGTTCGAGTGATCGAGAAATCTCTATATACATATACAGATACCAATGCAATGCACCGCTACATTCATTGCACATATATATCTATGTATATATATATATATATATATATATATATATATACCTACACATTGATTTCAATTATAAATCGATAAATCATTCTATCGACATTTATCAATCTTTATTAATCGAGTTAAGTACAAGTACATAAAAAGAAATAATATAGTTGGCGGATAAAAAATGAATGGATAAAAAAAATTCAATGATCGTGAGTAAATGAAGGAAAAAAAAATTTATATATATATATTGATGAAGAAGATAAAGAAAAAAAAGTGGAATTATGGAGAAGAGCTTACCGGTAAACTTGCGATTCCAAGCCGCACCTTGGCATATTTCTTTGTGAATACTCGCCACAGTACGTAAGCCATGACGTGAATAAGTAAATTTTTAATGAAAACTCGTGTCGCTGACAATAATGTTGATGCTCGAGTCTCGTAATAATTTTTTTAAACTACTCCATGATCGCCAATCGCGCCCAAGAATCGGCACATTACAATGCACGTCTCGTTGTTGCGTCATTTCCATGAAAATTGTCCACTCTGCTTCCTCTGTTCATTCCTCTCTCTCTTTCCCTGTTTTTTCACTCGGTCTGCCTCTCTTTTACCTTTTATTTTTATATACACGCTATTAATATATATTAAATAGATAATATGTAAAACCTATATTGCATCGAGTTTCTTTTCAGCTGAACAAACCACCAAAAGCAATTTTTTTAATTGCGCTCAAAACACTTTTAATAGTGGCACAATAATTTAACGATGGAGCATTTTTAATATTATTTTTCCTTTCGCGAATTTCACACGTGACTCAACCAGACACATTACAATCATACTTTATTTCTCAATATATATATATATATATATATATATATATATACATAAATAATTTTCATACATATGTTTCGTTGAATTAATCGAGAAAAAATTAAAATAAAATCATATCATCAAATTAATTTTATACTCTATTAAAAGTCACCAATGAATAAATTCAAATAAACATAAGCGCATATATTCATGTATATATAATTCCACTAATACACTAATGACAATATATACATAATATATATATATATATATACATAAAAAAAATAATAAAAAAGAAATAAGAAATAATTATAATTAAAAATTAGAAAAGAAAAATAGAGAGAGCGTTGAATTTTATTTCAGGAAGGAGACGATCGCGTGCCTGACGTCTGTCGCTGCCAGGATATAACTGACGTAGGTAGAGGAGGAGGTATATACATATACAGAGAGAAGCTCAACGCTGGGTAGAAACACACGCGTTACGCGCGCACTTCTTTCTCTCTCGTTCTCTCTCCCTCTCACTATCATTCTCATTCATATATCCAACAACTGTCTCTTCCTCTCTTACTTATTCATTTTGCGGCTCGCATCGCCGCCTATAAGCGAAACAATGAAATAAAACTCACGATATTCACCAACTTGAATTCGCTTAATTCACTTCATATTTAAAAACTAAACAATTCAACCAGTGTCGTTTCTATCTCGCTCTCTCTCTCTCTCAGTCTGCCACACTCTTTTTTTCCTCACCGTCTTTATATTCATTAAACCATGAAAGAAAGCGTATATATTAAAATTTATATTCATATCCATCAGTGAATGCGTTAAGAACGTCATTAACAATTGGAGCGCGCGAGTAAATTCAACAATATTATAATCAACAATTTCTTCGTCATTTTCTTCGCTCGCTCAATTTATTCTTCTTCTTATTTTTCTCAGGCAATTATTACGTATAGCGGTATGTAGATATTACACCACTAATTTAACTTACAACGTCAAATAATATAAATTGGCTGAGGGTGTGCCGTGTACCGGTCACGAGGGCACAGATTCAACGTACAAATGATATAGACAGTTAATTATAATTAATATAAACACACACACACACACACATACATATATATAAATCTACGTATCTATTTATATAAATATATAGACACATATCCGATACTATTAATGTCTCATTCAATTTAATAAATATTTTATATATTTATTTATCATTAAAACCATCAAATAGATATAGATAAAATATTTCAAATGATTTGACGCTTGACACGCAATACAAGAAAATACCTTTTGGATGCTGGAGGGTGTCGCAAGTTGCACACGATTAAACCGCACATTACATATACATACATACATAGATATAACAACATATAGTTTTATAAGTTCCTTGCGGCAATAATGCAGACATACATTCACACACACATATATATATATATATATATATATATATATATATATATATATAAATATAGATATAGTGCAGGGAATAAGAGAAAGAGAGGATTGTAAAAAGAGCGCGCGCGGACATAAAAGCCTGGCGCGCATAACGCGGAAATCGTAGGGCGTCGCGCGCGCGTCGTTCTCTAACGCAAATCGTGAATCATTGTTCTTGGGCAATGTCTGGCTGGAGGTGAGTGCGCACCACCGCGTATTATATACAACAATAATAACAACAACAACAACAACAACAACAACGAACGGTGTGTGGACTGTGGTGTGTCTGTCGGCCAATAACGGTCCTCTCTCTCTTATTCTCATACACAGCGGCGCAACGCGCGGCGCTTGGTTTTATATCGGTGACTATATATATATATGTACACAACTATTCCTATCGTGGCATTATCACGATATCCCAAGCCTCACTACAGTCACCGTCGTCACAGGGTTATCCGGGTTAATCGACGTATATCCCAGGCATCGTCGAACAATCTACTTCGCATGACGATCACTTTTCCACACAGTCCTATAAGCTCAAAACATTGTTGCATGCGTTTTATATATATATATATATATATATTTAACTCACACAAATTTTGTATCAACGCCAATGTTCAATATGTCTATTAATCATTTTCTTTTCACTCTCTATTATTCCTCTTATGTCAAATATATTCATTGAATTTGTTATAGACATGATTCATTCTCTCGATATACCTAATAAAAATTCAATTGAGAATAAAATGTTGCTTTTTATTTTTATATATTTTAATTGTATTTGAAAATATGAGGACACTTGACATACACATACACAATAGCATATTGAGTGTGGTGTGCACGGCTATATTTGTCGAGCCATCAGCGGCTCTGACCCCGGTGTCGCAAGCCAGAATGTATAAACTGCATAATGGACGTTATCATTGGTTGCATTTTATTACTGAGGGTAAAAAGAGCCCGAGGGGGGCCATTCACAGGTATATAACCAAGTGAGAGCCCGTTCACGTTCTTATTCTCTCTCATCTCTTGTTACCTCTATTCTGTTTGGTATATATATATATATATATGTATATATATATTATATATACAAATACAAAATCATGATTTTTTCTTCTTCATGACGCTTTATGTACTCTCTTCTCTATTTCTCTCTGTAGCATTCACTATTTTCTCTTTGGTTGTGCGGCGCGCGGTTTACTCTCTTCGTCGTTCTCGTTCACGGAAGAAGATCCGTGGGAGGCAAAATGCGAGTCGGTCTCTATAAGAGCGTGGGCCACCTCTCGTGTACACCGTGTCACGTCCATTTGTCCCTGTAGAGTCTAGAGTGCGGGGCCAGTGTGTATATACCCCCCTGGCGCGGACATCGTTGCAATCAGAAAGAAAAAGAAAAATAAATAAATAAATAAAAAAATAAAAATTGAATATAACAGAATTGTTTGCATTGAGAAAACACGTCGAGCTTTTCAACATAACATTATACATTATGATCCGTTATATTATTATGTATAGGTACTTGCATTTTGTAAATTATACTTTGTATTCCTTTATTATTATTATTATTATTAATAATATTATTATGTTGTTGTTTCAAATCCTTCCTTTTTATTCATGCCAATCAATTAGTTGGATAAGTGATCGTATTACAGGAACACTCCCAAAATGTTCAGCCGTTATGTCGTGATGGGATTCTATAAATATCTAGAAGTCATGTGTATATGTGTGTATTTAACGGGGTTGACGACACTACAAAACGGAACCTCCACCTGGGTGCGGCCAACTTCTATGTAACCCTCGTCTCGCATATCCCCCCTCAATTTCATTCACGCTAATAAACAGTCGCAAGGGGCGAAAGTGTATATAAACTTTGATGGGAAGTGGTGATATTTGCCATTCACTCACCATGCGCGCAATTTTCATTTACGTTAGATTATTATCTACAAACATTATTTATACTGGCTTTCCTTCTTATTTATTTACTTTGTTTTTTTTCATTTGTCTGATCGAATAAAGTTTTATTATATTTGAGAAATCGCTACACTTCATTGTCTTCTTGTTCGCCATATTAATTTACTATTTTTGTTTTAGCTCTTTGGACTATGCATAAAAAAGTGCACACATATTCATTTTTAATATTATTATTTTTTTTTTTTTTTCAATTTTCTCTGTTTCCTCTCTCTCCCATCATAATCCATTATTAATAATTATTGACAGCATATGGTTAACAGTGCCGATTGAATTACTAAATTACAAGTGTACAATAGAATTGTATGTGAGTGTAAAAAAATTGTACATAGGTGATTTCTTTTAGTACTTCTGTTGTTTTTTTGCCGCTTTTTCTTTCATTTCTGGGTTGCTGGTATTTGATATCATAATATGTAATAATAGTGATATTAATAATGATAATAATATGCGTGAATTTTTTTCGAAAAAACTTTTTGTTATTGTTTTGAAACAAAAACTTGATTATTTTATTTTATTTACGATTTTTTTTTTTTTTTTTTTTTCGACGCCCAGTTGAACAATGGGCAGGAAATTTGATGGAAAGAAGCGCATTTTTCCTATTTTCGCATTTTTATGTCTTCAATGCGAGCAACTTGACTTAATGAAATTGTAATGCAATTACACTCTATATTTATTATTTATATATATAATATTTATATATTTATAATTTTTTTTTTTTTTTTCGTCTCCCCAAATAGATATAGGTATGTTTATACGCAAGATAAGAGGGAAAAATATTGTTACTTGAAATTTTAATTACACGCTTAAGAAAATTGAACGAATATTTTTATAAATGTGCTACTCCATCATTTCCAAATGAAATTAAATAAAAATAAAATTTATACATGAAAAAAATTTATGAATTTAAACATATCTATCTCTTTTTTTCAATCATTACAAATATCCATCACCTCTCGTCAGATAATGAAATTGAATTATTGAATTGAGTGTTCGAGTTTGGGATCCACCATTGGTATACACATTTTATAAGATGTATATGTTTTTAATTAAATGAACGTAAAAGTTTCCGTTCAAATAATGGAATTATTCTTTTCATTTCACTGTTGGAAAACTTGTATCACGTTCGTTCTCCCTCGTCTGCAAATTTCCGTTGCTTTATTGTGTTATTGTTTCTTCTTTTTTTTTTTTCTTCATTCGTCATCCGTTTGATCTGTGGTTATTCAAATCCAAGAAATGAACTTCTCCCACAAAAAAAAAAATAAAATCAAGTAAAATATATTCCCGTGAGTAAAAATCTCTTACTCCTTCAACTCACACACCCCCGCACACATCACTTAAAAACTATTTCTTTTCTTCATTAATCTAAATACACTTTAAATAACCTACATCATTTTGTTTTTTAAACTTATCAAGTACAGAATAATCAAGAAACAATTATGTACATGTCAGCCCCACATTGCCTATTTGTAATAATATCGCGAATGAATATTCAATTCAATTTTTGTTTCCGTTTTTTTGTCACGTCTCACTATACTGACTGTAGTCATAATAATGACACAAATAAATTTAACATTCCAATTTTATATCGGAAGAAAGCGAATGTGAACCTGTACAATATAAGATTATAACTTTTTGTAGTTTTGTTAACGACAAATAGAGGAAAGAAAAAAAAATCAACATTAGTCTATAGAGCGACTTTGGTTCATCATTTTTTTTTCAGTTTTTCATGCCTTTTCAACGTTAAAATTGCATCAACTTTTCATTTCTCTACCGTATCCTAAACAATTAACTAATAAAATAATATATAAGATTAATTCTTAAGGTATATAAATTATTATATGTACCTAATTTACACTGCATTATCCAACAGTCTCTGCAATAATTGTATATCCGTGCAAGTACATGCTCATTCAATATCCCATCCCCACTTTAAGTCAGTTCCTAACCTCTGTCACTCTTATACGCCCTAGTA
>CAJUYH010003598.1:0-30987 GCA_910591685.1 Galerucella tenella | reverse complement strand
TACGAGAGTACACACTTATAAAGTGCGCATGCGGGCTATATCATAATGTGCAATTTCGAGAGAGCTCGCATTCGCACTTTATTAAGTGTGTACTCGTGTAGGAGCTCTCACTGTTAGTGAATAGACCTCCTGATGAATAAATGTTATCAAACCTCAGAGCTTTATAGTTGCTGTTGCCGCATGAACAGAAAAATATCGAGGTTTTTAATATCGACTTTCTGTTCATAAATCTTCTCTCATTCACAAATTAATTGTATGATGATGAAAATTGGATGAAATAAGATTATTATCAACATTAAACAATTTATGATCAAAAAACGTTGTTCTTTTTGAAGACTTGAATGTTTATCAATATGACTTTTATTTGTTATTGTCAATTTAATTAAAATATGTATGTGATTCATGGTGACTAACATGTAATACCCATTGCTGAGTTGTTATTTTTTAATTTCATTTTTTTTTTCAAACTGTTGGCAGCGCAATTAATGACTCGACAAGTAAAAATGTTTATAATTACTTTGCAGGTATTCCAGTGTGTTTTAGGAAAAAACGTTCAAGTGCGGTTAGATAATTATTTAACATTTTTTCATCGGGAATGTAGGCTTTATCGGTGAATATTTTCAAGTTTTCTTCTGGCTTGAAATACAAACTATATTTTACTTTAATAGGACTTCATGTAGTGTAAGAAGTGAGCAGGATGGAAGGTTTTGATCTGTCCGGTATCTCAATGGTCACAAAAGAACTAGCCAGAAAAGGAATTTCTCACAATAACATAATAATCTGCACTGACAGCAGCCAGGCTCATTAGCCTTGACTACACAACGTGTTGCATCAAAGCTAGGGAAGTGGTTGAAGTAAGTATTTTAGGACCCAGCGATACCTACAGCCTGACTACTCCGACAATTGCGGAGCTAGTCAAACGTTACACCCATGCTTCTCTCGCCCTCGGGCCTGAAATATCATTCACCAGATAAACTAATCGGTTTTGTTAGGAAGCTGAATTTGTTTGGTGAAATCTGAATGGATATGAGCCACAATAGACTTTCGCCAGTCGCAGTGGAGGGCCTTATAGACCCACTCACTACAAACCTAACCCAAACGAACCTTCACCCATGGTCAATCCTTAGAGAGATGGGATGAAATCACGAGATCGTCCTGGACGACCCTAGGAAGCTGGCGGCGAAGAAAATTTTGGCATTGACCAGGAAAAACCCACTCTTATCAGTAGAGGCTATGGTCAATTAGATAGAGTGTTTGAAGAGTCTTGGCCTACACCTTCCAATATGGAGGAGATGTCTCCAAGTGACTTATTCACCTTCCTGGAAAGGACAGAATGGTTGATGACCTAGGGGACTCCTCGAGAGGACGTGCAAAGGGTCACATGTGGCCTAAGTGCTGTGGGTCTAAGCTCACCTTCTCTCCTCTACAGATACAGATAGCTACAAAGAGATGTTCCTGCTGGAAATTATATAATTCACCAGAAAATTGTACATAACTGAGTGTTCTAATGAAAATTTCACCTGTACATTGTTCCCGACTACTCCGGATAATAAAAAGTTGTGGATAACATTCAATTCCAGGATAACCACGCCACGTTTTTAAAGAGAACTTTCCAAAGTTAAAAAAGCATTTTAACCTCAAATCTCTACATAAAGTACGTCTCTAAACATTCTTCCCGTTTCTGATCGTAAGGCCGAAAGGTCACGTTTCGAGACGGGTCATTGAGTGGCAGGATTAACCAAGCGCGACACGGAAAAGACCAAAAATTTGGAACGTTTTCTCCAATTACAACAAATTTAAATACAAACATAACTCGCGTGATCCTTCGGGAATCCCTCTCGAGTCACTCATTAATTGCCCTTAATGTGTTGATTCGGAGTATCTTCCGCGGAAGGGATTACAGAAAGTTGAAAGTTTCGGTGAGTGTGTCTTCGACGTTTTGTTGGAAGAACTCTTTCTCTCTCTCTCTGATTCCCAAGAATGTAATGACACTGAAATATAATTATCTAAGTGTAGCTTGGAGTTTAATTTTGAAATATTGGAAAATTTGTATTAGGGTTATTGCTGCAGAAAAACTATTTTTCCATGTATGTATTTTGGGGTGACATTCACTGAGACCTGAAAGATCTATTGTGCCCCCTTACTTCTACTCAGTTCCTAAGGAGAGTCTCAAAAACTGGTAGCTTCATTGGTCCTATTTCCCGGAGGAATTTTAGGATGTCTGCAGGCTTCCACACCGAGAAAAAGATTTATTTGTGACAATCAAAATCTTATTATGTCAAACAAATATGATTGTCAATATGGCCTAAGTAATATTTAATATGTCGTTAAGAAAGGATTTGTTCCAAGTTCGGGAAGTGATATTACCTATGAATAAAACCATATTCATTGAAAATGAATCATCTATCGAAAATTACATTTATTCTTGTATAAATGTATCATATTTGTCTCAAACAACATTTATTGAGGTATAATGACAAAATAGTTATATTAACCTTTGAAAGCATTTTAATTAAATAAAGTAGTTTTCCAATAACAGATACTTATTTTTGCAAGCTAACTATATTGTTTTATTATGAAAAAATTACTTTACGGCAGAATGACATTTCTTTATCATAAAAAAATGTATTGTCTCGGTAAAATATATTTCTTCACCATAAAAAAATATATTGTTTGGGTTAACGATACGTTTTTTATTTGTAAAAAATGTATCGTCCCAGCAAATTATATTTATTTGCTGGAAACGAATGTTTCTAAAGAAAACTATCAATTTTTACTAAAATTAAACATATTCATCATAACCGAACCATAATTTTGATGAACAATATATTGCGTCGATGGTTAGTCTTCACACGGATTAAAATGACAGTATTTTTATGACAAACATGTTTAAATCTAATAAAAATCAATTGTCTTCTCTATTTATGCATGAAACTGTTTAGTAGGAATGCAGGATAGGAATAAAAGACTTGTTGCTGAATATTTTGATCTATTAAAATGAAAGCTATACTTTTTTAAAATAGGAAAGCATACATTTTTAAAATTAAACATACCTACATGATCTAAAACATAACCCTTTGTCTAACCGTAAGTGTGTTCATTAATGCTTTTCCCATGCATAGTAGTTTTTTGGAGTACCTAGATCTGACAGGTTTATTTGAGAAATGTGTATGTTTGAAGTACATTTCGCTTGCTTGCTACTTCTACCTACTTGAATATAACCTAACATTTATTTCCTTACCTTCAAAGAGATTTCACAATTTCTGGAATCGCCATGCATGTGTTTAACAATTCATTCATTTCTATATTATTAGACTCATTTTTGTCCAGAGCACTTTAACCAAGAACTTCACAATAATCAGTAAAATTGCACAAACTCATCTAATTTCACATAATATATCCTTTATCTATGAATTTCACTGACTCACTCCCAACGACCGGTACGATTCTGAATAATAGGGCAGGGTGGGGTGACAGTTCTTTATATTAATTGCCACATAATTTGTGGGCTAATGTGATTTCTTACGGGTGAAGAAATATGAGATTTGGAGTAAAGAAGTTTCTTTTGTAACAATAAATGTACAAATATACTCAAATACTTATTTTTTTCGGTATGAAGTAGATGTTATTTGAGGCTAATAATCTATAGGCTTATTTAAAAAATGTAAATCTCTGTCAAAACTTTCAAATGATTTACTATGAATATTTAATTTGTTGTTCTAAAGTGATGGAATATTATTCAAGATGTTAGGTTTTTTACTGGGTAAGGAAAACAATTTTTACCCAAATAGCATCGTTATATTTTATGACAAAATATTATATAGTGCTTCGTAAACTTTTATAGTTTCTGAAAAAGAATTGTATAAAGGTGTGCATGGAGAAAAACAAATTTCTTCACATTAAAGAAATTACACTCGAATAAATCATTTTTTTATATCAAAATTTCCCAATCTTTTGACGTTAATATGGCTTCTTAATATTGAATAAGCAATGTTAGTATTAAACAAAGGGGGGTCAAACAAATCAGTTTATTTGTCTATAAATAACTCTTCTCTCGGTGCACTTAGGTAAATGTTCCTCTTCTATCCAGTAGTCTCCCAGGTGCTGCGCTATAGGAGTTTGGGGTGCTGTGTAGTTGGAAAGGTGTCCATTCCGGCGACAATGACTCGTTAGGATCCCTGTTAAGACTCTTAGCGCAGTTTTATTTTGACTTATACATTCATTTGATCTCAACAGGTTGTAGTCACCCAGAAGAGTCTTTGATTGTATAAGCCCTACTAGATCTTTCCAGTGGTCAGATCTTCTCTTTTTCTCGGCTTCACGTATTTCTTACAATATTACATTGGGGCTGATTCCGCAAAAGAGTTCAGGCCCCCAGAAAGGTATTTCAGTGCCCCTCTTTGCTAGTTCATCTGCTATTTCATTTCCTTCCACTACAGTGTTTCCTGGAATCCATAGTGAGGTGACTATATTGTTCTCACCTAGTTCATTGAATTTGTCTAGGCATTCCCACACCATTTTGGAACTGATTGCACAAGACCTCAGTGCTTTAATGGTTGCTTGACTATCCGACATTATGATAATCCTATTTTTCTAGCTTTGCTTTTTATTTCAATATTTTAGAAACTAATGAAAAAAAACCTGAAGCAGAAGAAAATAAGACTGTTGCATTGAAATATCATTTATTTTCGAGTTGTATAGTGTATAGGTGAAGAAAATTCTTGTATTATTCAAGAAATTTGAGCTCTGCAATTTGGCAAACTCCTGGGTAACATTAGGTTTGTTCCAGCTGGCATAAAGGAACCGTATTGAGTACTCTGTAGTACTTGAATTTGGGACGGACACGTCAACTTTATCACCTCTTCCAGAAGGTACAATTTGCATACCGTCTCAAGCAAGCCCAAAAATGACACTATTAACAGTTGGAGCGCGAAAGAAATACAACCTAACCTTTTTTTGTATTTCTTTATTCGCATGCACTGTATATTTGGTCAATAAAACCATTTATTATTATTATAAAAAATCTCCCTTATAAAATAAAGTGACAAACAGTCCGATTAATTTACTTTTATTACCCTACCACCGTCAATTACCAACAAATTTTTTTATATTAGAATAATTGGTGCAGTAACAACCTTTTTTTCTTTCATACGTTAAAATATACACATATTGGTATTTAATTGATGTTATATCCGTGGTAATTATATTATTCAATACCGGCATGTCTGGAACGAACTATATCTGGGTTATTGGTATGCAACTGAAAGCCCTTATGGTTTATAAGAATAGTCTTAGAAATTTTATGTTCAATTAGAAAAGACGACTGTATAAATGTATGTGTGTGTATATACAGCTGCGAAAATTATATCCCTTATCCTTTACGCTATGTTAGAAGAAAAGAAAAAGTGTTTAACTATTTTTGTTAGTTTCTTCATACAGGCAGAGCTTGCATAGAAAGTCGTTAGAAGTTAGTATAGTACAGTCATTACTTTCAAACGCATCTCAATAGTATGAAGGATGTCGAAAAACGTATTCAAATATCTTGGAACAGATTGAAAACACAGGTAATGAAGATGAAGAAATCAACAAAAGAATTATAAATGCTCCGAGAATATACTATAGAGTATATGAATCGTAGTTTTCTTAATTGATAAGAGGTCTCAAAGAACACAAAACACAAGTGTTTACAATAGTAGTTTGTAAAACTAGTGCGCAAAGCGTCACTTTTCCCACGAGTGCAGAAGTTTGTGGCACGAGCCTTAAGGGGCATCTACCATTCGACCTTGCACAATTATGCTTTGTATATTTTCTTGTTTCCCTACGTCCTCACGTTTAAGTTCACATATTGAAAATTTTATTAGAAATATGAAAGCTCCGCAACATGTAGGTAGCCAAGCGGTCCTCTGTATCCGATATTTTAGTGGTAGCAACCGAATTTCAATAAGGAATTGTACGGTCATAAGTAATTTGAGGATTCTGAGATTTTCATATAGTATTCATAAAGCTTCAAATTAGACTTCTTATTAATTAGTTTTTCCATTTAATCCATATTTAATTCTTTACAAGGGCTCAAACTTTGCTTAATATGTGTAATTACCTCATGATTCGTATTTTTTTCAACAAAATTTGGTTAGCATTTCAAAGTTTTTATTCGATGAGAACTCTAAGTTCAACATTAATCCACATGATATATTTTTTTCCTAATTTTCAATACATCCATTACCTCAAAATTCTTTGCCAAAAATATTTCGGTATTTTCTCAAATCGCTGCCGATAGATTCCCCTTAAGGCGAGTGCCGAAAATCTAGCGAGTGGGAAAAGTGATTTGCGTATAAGTTGTACACAATAATTTTTCTACAACCACATTTATTAATGAAAGAAATACAGTAATTTATATAGTTATTTTATTTAAACTGAACAGAAAGAAAACGAGAGAAACAATATGAAAATAAATAGAAAAATCAGTTGTATGTATAATTAATTGTGGAATTTGGTTGCGGTTCAAGCCTTTTCGATAATATCTGGAGGAGTATTTGCAATGTCCGAATTGGACAACACAAAAGATAAATTATTTTGAACTTGGTTCATAATTCCTAAAATAATGTTTTTATAATTAATAAATTGAAACTAATAATGAAATAAATAGTAACTTTTGGTTTAAATTTGAAGAAATTCACTATTAGGTTGAATTGTCAAAAAAAGTTGACAGGTCATAGGTAGCTTTGTTTGACATGTCGATGCGGAAAAGTGCCATAGCGTGTACTTGTCGCATTACTTTTCCAACGGTTATCAAAAGAATTAAGAAAAGGCCTGCTTTGCGTATGAAAATTTGTGTAGAAAGCGTGTTTTGCATAGTGGTTGTGGTTGTAGGAAAAACAATTCATAGACGTAAAGCTGTGGAACATAGACTCTCACAAATAAACAAAAAACTGCATTGCAAGCTGCAGAGATGAAATATCTGAGGCAGGTAAGAGGTGTCACGAGAATGGAATTAGATGTCCAGTGTTGAGATCTTGAAATAATGTCACTCATGGAGTTTATTGAACAAAGACAATTGAGATGGTGGGGTCGTTTACAGAGGATGGAAGATTCAAGAACAGTTAAGGAAGTTTGGAAGGCAAAATAGGTTACATTAAAGATAATAAGAGTTACATTAAAGATAATAATGAACTGATGAATAGATAACATCAGTTTCCCCTGCTCTATCTATGTAGATCTTCTAACTCTTATATGTTATAATTCTTCCTCCCCTGTGGTTTTTTTTGTGGCCGTGCTTCTCTCAATTACGTATCAGGATTTTCTTTTTGCTTTTCCTGTGGGAATTCATGGGATTCATTCTTCTCAGCAGAAAATATTATACTTTGTATATCTTCAATTTTATATTTTCATACTTTTAACCACACAATTTTTTGTGTATATTTTGTATATAAATGGATAAACAAACTTTTTGACTCTCGAAAAAAAAGTGCATCCACTTTTCTTGTACTATCTATTAAACCCTATCCATCCGTATCCGATAAACATACTAAGTAATTTTCCAGATGTAACTAATAGTTAATAAGAACATAGTAGCCTACCGGCAGATCATTAATTCTTATACAAGGTGGCCAATCCAAGTGCAGATACACTTTTACAACAACAAAAATAATTATATCAAGTTTATAATGGAAAGAAAATATTATTTGTCACAATAAAAAATTAGTAACTCTCCCTGTTCCCCTTTTCAAATCCCCCGATAATCTTTGCTCAAGAATGCCTCGCAAAAATATTTTGCTTCAGGAGCAACGAGATAAAAGAAAGAGGAGAGAACATAACAGTATAAAGAATCATCGACCAAAGTGGCTTCTGAATATGGCTGACTCCCGTTGAACCATAAACAAACCTGAGGCGTACATCAAATAATTCAATTAGAGGGAACAAAAACTCTCATATATGCATCTTTTTAAGGTCGTATATATTGGATAAAAGCAGTCTCCAAACACTATTGTACAACACAATGTCAACTTAAATTTATACTGATACTCATAACCTTTTCAATACTGAAAATCACTATTTTTTTAATGTGGCTTTTCAATTTGACACAAGAATTGATGACTAATGTCACTAATGTGGCTTCTCCGGACTTGCAGCTAATCCTGCCAAGGCTGAGATAGTTGCTTTCACCAAAAAGAGAGGTATAAGACCTGAGGGTCTAAATCTTGATGGAGTACCACTGCCGGTGGTTGAACAGGTGAAGTATCTAGGAGTGATCCTTGATAAATCACTGACATGGAAGGCTCATCTTGATAGTCGCCTAAGCAAGGTGACAAACACGTATTGGGCCTGTAGGAGAGCCATTGGTCCGAGGTGGGGACTGACCCCCAAAACGATCATATGGTTCTATAGAGCGATTATGCTGCCTATGCTCACATATGCGGCTCCTTTCTGCGGCCCGGGCCCGACCCTGGGCCTAACAAAACAAAGAATACGCAAGGAGACGAAGAAGTGGCTGAGGAATCAGCACCTCGCTCATTGGAATGCTCTGCAGGGTCCTAGACAATCCAAACTTCTACTGAAGGGATGGACTGATGGACACGCCAGGGCAGCCACTGAACTACCAAGGAGTAGGCTAAGGAATATAGCAGGACTCCTAACAGGGCACTGCTGTATGAGGAAGCACCTCTACAATCTAGGAGTAGAGGAAAGTTCCCTATGTAGGGGTTGCGGCATGACTGATGAAACGTCAGTTCATGTTCTCTTAGAGTGTCCACACTGGGCTGTATTACGCAGGCGAATCTTCGGAGTCACTGTCATGGCTCCTGGAGACACAAGCAGGCATCCACTGAAAAAGGTTGCGGCCTTTATTGAAGGGCTCGGCTTCATGGATGACTAGGTAGCAGGATTGGCACAATGGGCCCGCCAGTGGCCTCAGTGTCGGAACCTTGGCTTGAGTTGTCCAGGACAAGGCTCGCCTGCACATTTAGTAGTAGTAGTAATGTGGCTTCTCAATATGGCGACTTCCGTGGAAAGTTGGTTAAATCACTACCACGCTTAACCTCCCTCCTTTTTCTTTCACCTCGTTGTCCAGGCCTCACAGTTTCTAAGGACGGCTTTGCATTAAAAGACATTCAAAACTCATAGCGAAAGCGCTGCTAAACATGTATAGGGAATCAGTATAAGTAGAATCTTCACTTGATAATCATCAGGGCAGTGAAGGGCTAATCGAAAATACTGAGTGACGTTTATATTTAGAAGAAGATGAATCTGTGGAGCACATTATTTGCTAATGTGTAGCTGCTGAGCTAACGATACTACAATATTTATTCGTCTTGAGGAAGATGGAACTTGATGACTAGTTTGTCGATGTGACCAAATTTGGTTTAGTTTCCTAAACCCTACTTGTTTGTTGAATATTAAAAGTACCATCCCGTATAATATTTAAAAGTCACACCGATATGCTTATCATACAACATTTACACATTCCATGGGGGTTGTGCTCTAATCGATACAGGTTTTCAGTGTTTTATGATAATTAGAGAAATAATAGCACATGGTGGGTACTACCGGGCCGATGCTTGTAACTCTTATAGACAGCGTGTGTTCCTTCTTTACTTTCGTTATATGTAATTTTCCAGTTTTTTTTCCGCATTAGAATATTAATTTCTTCGCTAATAAGTTTTCTTGACGTCGCGATGAGGGTATTGTGGGCTATGAAGGCGTAACATATTCCGTATCAATTTTTATACTGACTAATATCAGCTGGTTAGGTGCGTGTAGGCATGGAAAGCACTTAATTACTTTTCAATTAGGACGTTATTATAAGAAGTACAGGAGTTTTTCGTATAAAAATTGTAATGGAAATAGGCAATATTGATACATCAAATACAAATACACCGAGAAAAAGATTTATTTGTGACAATCAAAGTCTTATTATGTCAAATGAATATGATTTTCCATATGGCCCAAACTAATATTTAATTTGTCGTTAAAAAAGGATTTGTTTCAATTTCGAAAAGTAATATTGTTGATGAATAAAAACATATTTATTGTCATCAATAAAAAGAGTTATCATATTTGTCTCAAACAACATTTATTGAGGTATAATGACAAAATAGTTATATTAATCTTTGAAAGCATTTAAATTGAATAAAGTAGTTTTCCAATAACAAATACTTACCTATTTTTGCAAGCTAACTGAATTGTTTTATTATGAAAAAATTACTTTATGGCAGAATGACATTTCTTTATCATAAAAAAATGTATTGTATCGGTAAAATATATTCCTTTACCATAAAAAAGTATATTGTCTGGGTTAACGGAATGTTTTTTATTCGTAAAAAATGTATCTTCCCAGCAAATTATATTTTTTTGTTGGAAACAAATAATCCTTCTTCAAAGAAAACTATTAATTTTTACTAAAATTCAACATATTTATCATAACCGAACCATAATTTTCATAGACATTATATTGCCTTATAGTGAAAAATATGTTTCCCTAAAAAACCGAATTATTTATGGTATTTTTTTTTGTTTATGGAAGTTACCTACATGCCTATTCAATACACCGAGCTTTTGAAATGTTTGTAATGTTTGTATTTAGAAATATATTAAAAGTTCATGGTGTATTGAGCAGTATGGGTAACTTCCACACGGTTCTCTAAATAATTGGGTTACTTAGAAAAATATATTTTTCACAAATATTTGTCTAAGCCGTTTCCAGACTATGTCGAACAACAAAGTTGACTTTCGTTTTGTATGTGTGGACTAGTCGATCGAATTGGTCGATGGTTAGTCTGGACACGAATTAAAATTACAGTATTTTCATGACAAACATGTTTAAATCTAATAGAAATTAATGGTCTCTATTTATGGATAAAACTGTTTAGTAGGAAAGCAGGATAGGAATAAAAAACTTGCTGCTGAATATTTTGATCTATTAAAAAGAAAACTATACATTTTTAAAATAGATACCATACATTTATAAAATGGAAACCATACATTGTTAAAATTGAACATACCTACATGATCTAAAACATAACCAACAATGGTATCCACAAGATAGCCTTGTCTATCCTCAAGTGTGCTCATTAATGCTTTCCCCATAGTAGTTTTTTGGAGTTCTTGCAGTAGATCTGACAGGTTTAATTGAGAAATGTGTATGTTTGAGGTACATTTCGCATGCTTGTTACTTCTACCTACTTGAATATAATTGTCATTTATTTCCTCACCTTCAAAGATATCTCACAATTCTTGTAATCGCCATGAGTTTAACAATTCATTCAATCTATTATTAAACTTATTTTTGTTCAGAGCACTTCAACCACATATTTCACAAAAACAAAATAGTCAGTAAAATTGCAAAAACTGATCTCGTCCCCTTAGAGCAGAACTATTCCACGTCACAAATTTTAAATTTTACAGGAGAGGTTTTTTTTTGTTTTCCAGTCAATCTAATAAATACTTTGTGTCATATTTGCCAAAGATGCGTATAAAAAGAAAAATTGGACATAGAATACTTATAGGTAAAGTCGCCTATTTCATGTCCAAACATAAAATATTTTTCCCTGTTTTTTTTTTGGACATGGAATAAGTCTGTTCTAATGAATAAAATGAAATACATGAGAGTATTTTGTTATTCTTGTTTAATTTAATATCCAAATTAATCTCAAACATTTTTCAATGTGAATTATAAAACTCTGACATTAGAAATTTTCGTGAGAAAATGCAAATCAGAACTATTCTATATCCACAATAAATGATACTATGTACTGACAAAAGTGAATCAGAAGTATTTTATGTCCATAAAAAGTCAATAGCGAATGGCTCTTAACAAGAGAGAACCAGTCTATGTCCAATATTTTATTCGCGCCGACCAACGAAAAGCACCTTGTGGCAGTTGAACTGCGTCAAGATGCAATCTATGTAAGGACATAGTCTTTTTCAACAATCGGCATTTTTCGGATCTTCCCGTCGGCTTGGACATGAAATATTTCTGCACTAGAAAGAGCAGCCCTTGAAGTACACTTAAAATAGAAAAACCGAAAATTGAGAATTTTGGACATGGGAGAGTTCTGCCCCAAGGGGACGCTAATTTCACATGCAGACTGACGCCAAACGTATACAGGTGGTGACCGTTACTGAATAATAGGGAAGGGTGGGGTGAGAATTTTTTGTTTCCATTGCCACATAATTTGTAGGCTAATGTGATTTCTTACGGGTGAAGAAATATGTGATTTGTAGCAAATAAGTTTTTTTTCTCGTAAGAATAAATGTACAATTTTACTGAAATACTTATTTTTTCGGTATGAAGTAGATCTTTTTTGAGGCTAATAATCTATAGGCTTATTTAAAAAATGTAAATTTCTGTCAAAACTTTCGATTTACTATGAATATTTAATTCGTTGTTTTAAAGTGATGGAATATTATTGAAGCTGTTAGGTTTTTTTCTGGGTAATAAAAACAATTTTTACCCAAATAGCCTCGCAAATAGCATTGTTATATTTTATAACAAAATATTATATTGTGCTTCGTAGACTTTCATAGTTTCTGAAGAACAATTGTATGAAGGTGTGCATAAAGGAGAACAAATTTTTTTACATTAAAGAAATTACACTCGAATAAATCATTTTTTTATGTCAAAATATCCCATTATCACGTTAATATGGCTTCTTAACAATAAATAAGCAATGTTAGTTTTAAACAAAGGGGGGTCAAACAAATCAGTTTATTTGTCTATAAATAACTCTTCTCTCGGTGTAAGTAAAAGTTCAACTTGGCGGCGTTGTGGTCACTTGTATGCAGTTTCCCCAATACATTTTGCCTCGTTCTATTTCTCCAAAATTGTTCTCTTCTGTATTTATTTACCTGGGCTATTTCAAAGTCCCGTAAGTATGGGCGCTGAAACCATCAAGAAATCCGGTTATAATACCTTAGGCAACACATATCGATATCACTTACATTATCTAACCTGTTTGACAATTTTGTGGTCCATTTTAAATTCTTTGACTTTCATTACTTGTTTTTTTTAGAGAGTATTGAAAATTACCGTTCTTCAACGTTAGTTAATGGTTATTTGATATCAGATCGAAGAGAAAATTTCCTATTATTTCTATTAAATACACGACTAGCTTATATCTATATATTGGAGACTACTCACATGATTTCTTTAAAAAATGGCATAGATTGGGAACAAGTTATGGTGAATTTGTCAACAATCTAATAATTCATTTAATAATTATTATTTATGTGAACAGGTTCTCCCTATAGGAGTCTCAACCTATATAGCAATAATTAGTGAGCTCTAGTTGATTCAAAAAGTGTTTCTCAAGTGATCAAAACTCCAGAATCTGTAGGCATTAAATGAACTGAATGAGAATCTCTTAAATCCCCTATAAATTGCCAAAACTTTGAAGACAAAATATCTAGTGAGTATATGTATCTTAATAATCCGGCAATTCAAAAGATCTGCTGATTTCCTACAGACGCATTTCAGTAGCAAGCAATTAGCAGCCGAGTGTAGCTGAATCGACTAACATCTTATTTTAAATATCCTTCAACCCTTTTTAGTCTTAATTTTATTGCAATCCTCTGCCTTCTTCGACCCTCTCCTAATAAAATGTTCTACTTTTAAACCCATCTTATTCTCGCTGATTAAGAGCTATTGTTACATCTGGGCCACATGTTTCCTAAAAATTTATTCGGAATTTAATTAAAAAATGCAGAAAGGACGACAGCGGGAAAAATAATCAGGTCATGAATTTTCTGCTGGTGTTATGAAGGTTTATATTAGATGATTTATAGTTACTGCTTCATTTTCGCGTTGCTTGGATTTACGGAGATTTATTCAATGCTGAGATGAGGGAATTTGGTGTTTTTAACAAATAACAACGAAAGCAACAAAGGCACTTTGTATCTTTTTTCCTAAACGGTTTTTAAAATCAGAATAACTTTTTGTTCAATTTCGTCGACCAACTGCAGGCGACACTCACCTTACACTTACCTTACTTACAATACCAGCGTGGTTCGAACAGAACTGGCTGGTATCTCAATTGCCACAAAAGAACTAACCAGGAAAGGAATTTCTGGCAAAAACATAACAATCTGTATAAATAGTAGACAAGCCCTATCAGCCTTGAACAGACAACGTGTTATATCGGGGCTAGTACTTAAGTGCCACTAAGATTTAGCTAACGCCTCGGCAGATAACAATATTATCCTGAGGTGGGTTAAAGGGCACGACAAGAGTGAAAACCTACGTTTAACAGTAGGATTTCTGACTGGCCACTGTCAACTGAGGAAACACCTCCATACTATGGGGCTAGTGGACACACCTCCATGCAGGATGTGTGAACAGGAAGATGAAACTGTCAGGCATGCGATTGTCTGGAGCTAACGTCAATAAGAGAGTGTGTGTTCGGTGAGTCTTGGCCTACACCTGCCGATATAAAGGAGATGTCTCCTAGTGACCTGTCCACCTTCCTGGGAAGAAGAGGATGGACGATGACCGGGAGGATGTACAATGGGTCGCATCTGGTCTAAGTGCTGTGAGCCTACACTCACTCTCCCTACTCTACAGGTACAGACATAGGCGACACTTAGATTGGTAAAAAGCCTTATTATATCTTTTGTGCTCCTCTTTATCTCCATAACTCTTTCCAGCTTGAATAAATCCACCATCCTCTAATTCACAGCTAGAAGACTATCCACATTAGTTCCAGTATTTCTATCTTCTTTCCGTTAACGCGAAAGCCGAAGCTCTATTATGAACTGTTCTGCTTTTGTCTTTGCTCTGGCGACTTTGACAACCATTATATGGATTTGTGTCCTACCCACTTTCCTGTAAACCCTTTTTGGAAAGAAAAACCTCAACCCTTCCAATATATGGAGGGTATTCGACCAACTAATAGTTACACAAGTCTGGCCATTTCATCTACACGCAAACATGGTCCTTCGAGCCGGATATTATGGCAGTTATTAACTTGAATTATGGAAGATCACTAAAATCACCCATTGTATCTATGGAATTATTAATTTGCTATCCCTCGTACTTATAGAAAAGGAAATATATGTCGAATAGTTGATGTTTAAAATAGGCTTACATTTACAGAAATGTTGTTCTTCTCGAGTACATCGATGGGGTGATAAATTTTTTCAACTGTACATGCTAGTGCTTGCACGTATCGAAAGAGGATTGTTATACGTAGCTGTTTCTTATATAGAGTAATCGTAAACGGAAAGAACATGTAACGTGTGAAATGTTTTCCGAAAGGTACTTTAAAAGTACTACTTGTACTGTAGTCGGTATTTGTCGAAGTGTTCGAACTCTAGCTATATATTTACATTTATTACCTCATTGAAATGCATATCGAAGAACCTCGATACAGAGTGTCTAAGAAATTTCACACTACAAATACTGGATGCGATTTTATGTTTATCTAGCCTAATATATATTTTTATTGAAAAGTACCATCTAAGGGAGCTAATTTGAGATGGAGACTGAGGTGGGTTGAATTGAATCAAAGGATGCAGTATTGCCAGGATCACTTTGGGTGACCCTGGAAAGCTGGCGACGGAGAAATATTTGGCGATCACCAGGAAAAACCTACGTTTAACAGTAGGATTTCTGACTGGCCACTGTCAACTAAGGAAACACCTCCATACTATGGGGCTAGTGGACACACCTCTATGCAGGATATGTGAACAGGAAGATGAAACTGTCAGGCATGTCTGATGCGAGTGTCCGGAGTTATCGTCAATAAGAGAGTGTGTGTTCGATGAGCTGATATAAAGGAGATGTTTCCTAGTGACCTGTCCACCTTCCTGGGAAGAACAGGATGAACGAGGACAACACAACGGGAGGATGTACAATGGGTCAAATGTGGCCTAAGTGCTGTGAGCCTACACTCTACAAATACAGATACAGATACTAGATGTGATTTTATGTATATCTAGCCTAATATACAGTCACGTCATCTGATAGGTTTAGAAGGGGAAAGCTTTATTGAAGGCGCCGTCTAAGGCAAAAAAAAATCGAGTAAGATTTCTCTTAAATTATTTGTTTGACTTGGCTACATCTAAAAGTATTTTTTCATTTTTTTCGTATTGCCCCCTTCTGCTGAAATGGTTATAACCATGTACATATATTTTTTAAAGGAGCCGTCCCTTCGCCGGCACCACCTCAGCCTCTTGGGCTTATTGTGGATTCTCCTAACATTCTGACTACAGCCTATTCAGCCAATCCGTTCCCTGTATAAGCTCATACAGGTTCTTTACTGGTTGGTTGTAGAAGTCTTCTGGAGTCATTTGGGGTATTCCATTTAGTTTTTGCCTCCTGTGGTCCAGAGTCTCACAGTTGCATAATATGTGCAGAGCTGTTTCAGTGTCCTTTTTGCATCTCCTGCATGTGAGTTCTCCGTTCGGTTATACAGCCCTATTTTGTTCAGGTGCTCCTTTGTGGGAAAGTCTCCCGTAAGAAGCCCCGTTATGGCGCGTAGTTTGTTGCTGCTCATTGAGAGCAGTTCCTTTGCTACTTTTTTGATAGTTCTTTCATAAATTTCTGTCCAGGTGTTTGCCTGGGCGTATTATTCCAGAGTTTTATGGATTGTTCTTTTACCAACCCTTTTAACCATGACCTAGTGGAGCATCTGGGGATGCCCACAGATATATTGGGTCCGTTCATCAGTATTGACGATCCTGCTCTTGCAAGTTCGTCAGCTTTTTCATTGCGAGCGATTCCTTTATGACCTGTTACCCACTCCAGTGTTACACTGTTCCGAGTCGCCAGTCTTCTAAGTTCTTCGCCGCATTCCCATACCAGCCGAGATGTTACCTGTATATTAATTTGGGAGCACCTATTTCAAAAAGTGATAGATGATTGAAAATTGAAGCTTTTATTAAAACAGAAAATCCATCTCACAAAAGTGAATTTAATCACTTCAGCTAAATTATTCACAATTGTTGAGGAATCTATTTCCATTGTCACATCCCGATGAATACTCATATTGCGGTAGTATGCTAATACAAAATAATTGTACCTTTATTGTATTTTCTATGGGGAGGATTTGAACCCCCAAAACCCCCTCCTTATATACGTCCCTGCTAATATACATTTTTATTGAAAAGTACCACCTAAGGAAGCTAATTCAAGATGAAGACCACCCGTCCATCCGTCCATATATATGTCCGTCTATCACCAGGCTGTATCTCATGAACCGTTATGGTTGGAATGTTTAAATTTTCACAGATTATGTGTTTCTGTTGCCGCTGAAACAACAAAAACTGGAGACAGAACTGAATATATATTCAAAAACTGTGTTTTGTTTGCTTCCTTTTGTTCTATGCCGCCGTTGCCTTAAATTGCCGCGTCATTTCTCATAAAGTAGCCCTACAAGGTAAATGTGGTACAATAATAATTATAGGAATGAACAAAAATTGTCCTAATATCAAATTTTTAAGGATGTGTCGAAAGAACTGTCCAATTCCTCCTTCACTTTTCATCCAAATTGACACGTTTGCGAGTACTCATCCATCGAGTTTCCCATTTCTAATGTTTGTTAATTAAAAAAGTACCTTGACGGAACAGGTTTGTCGTAATACGAAACGGAGTTGTTAAAGGACAGGTGTTTTAAAATGCTATTAGCGACCCGAAAATATCTGATAGTGAATCTTCACGGCGTTCAGGTCCGTATTTCCGGTCCACACGGCCACTTCCTATCGCGGCCATATCTTAATGACCACTTCGAACGACTCGGTTTTCAAGTAAAGGTGCGCTCTTGTCGTTATGGGTTAATAAATCATTCGGGGGGGCACTGACACTTTATTTCCAGCAGTTGTATTTACTCTTTTTTTTTTGTACTTCTTCTGGTCGTGAATAAGCGTTGTTGGTTGTCAAACGGCTTTTAATGGAAATGGTGGGAAAAACAATAATTATATTAACAACATCCGTGGAAAAGGTGATAAATATAAAAGTTTAGCAGCCATGCTTAGTTATATATCTGTCAAATGCAGTATTCTCATTTAATTTGCCAGAAAATTATTTCAAAATACAGCTTCTTGGTGGTGGAAGCCAGAAATGTGTTTAAACTTGACATTTTCCATATTTACAGGTCAAAAGAATCAGGAATATAATACTGTGAAATTAGCTACCACGAAGGGGACGTGTTGGAACAAAATTTCGTAAAATGATTTGGAAAATTCCAATAAATAGTATATTATTTTATATGGAGGAAAAGTGATACTTTTCATGACGCGAGAAAAAATTAATGAATATTGGTGACAGTGACCACTGACAGCTTTATGTTACATTACTGTAGCAACAACCTGTGCATACTCACCGACACCGGTCTATCTATGTTGCTATGATAACACTTCTCCCTCCGCTGGCGGGAAAGTGAAAACTAAAGCTCCGGTGGAAAAAAAATGAAACTTTCTGGTCGCCTACACAGTCGAAATATGTCAGATTCACTGACGATTGAAGAAAAAATACTTTTTCCGCCTACCTCTATCCAAAGTATGCATTTCCTGGCCTCATTGTAGGGAGCAAAGTCGTACTTTTCCTCCCTAGGGCGAAAAAGTAAAGGTGACGTCATGGTACGTCATCAATGAAATGACTTATACGGCACTGACGACCTATACTATTTAATATTATGTAAGTATGTATAAATTTAACCGTTTATTTATAGAACACTCTGTATTTTGCAAAATAATAGAGATCAGTAAGTTGTTATTGTAATTTAACGATTCTTACATTAACAATTCGACAATTCATAGATACATCCGGTTTCGAATTTATGACAGAAATATTATATTTATAGCATGCTATGGTCTATTGACAGATTAACAGTTTCAAAGTGACTTAGGGCACAGAGTACACCATCTGTACTCTGTGGTTAGGTATTCTATAATACATTAACAGAATATGGAATCATATTTAAAAAATGAGTGATTCAAGCAAATTTGAGAGAGGCGGAAAAATCATATGTAGAACATGGGAGTAAAATGCCTTTTCCTCATCCTCGGGAGAAAAAGTAGCATTTTGCTTCCTTGTTATACAAATAGCTATTTATTAACCGATAACTCAATACTCCACCTGTAAGTAATTTGTTTGCACACATTTAAATAGAAGAAGCCACGTGAAGTTGCAGTCGTATACGCGAACTTGTTGTCAAAACCAACGTCATTTTGTAAAATAGACATTAGACTTCAAATCAGTAGTTTAACATTCTCAACTTTGGAGGTTAACACAAAATCAGAATCTGTCGGTTACTTGGCAAACTTCACGTGGCTTCGTCTTATGTGAAATGGAGTCTACGTGATATTTGACCTGTCATTGAATCTAAAACGTCATTGTGACGTTAGAATTATTTCCCATTTATAGGGTCAGACGTAAAGGCGAGAATAATTATCAGTAGTAATACCCCTAGGGTCTTGATAATACCGAGATAATTTTGTCATGGAGAATGCTGAAAGCGTGTTGCTATTATCTTTGAGCAACACGCTTGAAGGATTCTCTACGACAAAATTTTGAGTATTTATCAAGACCCGAGGAGTATTCGATAAGATAATTTTTTACTTTGTAGATATCAAAAAATTGATTGTCAATCTAACGTTTAATAATTTATTACTTATAATCAAACAAATATTATTCATATTTATTCAAAACTACAGTTGTGAAAAGTACAATTGGTGAATTAATTGAATCGTTAGATGCAATACCAAATATTCGCGACATTTTTAATCCAGTTGTCAGTTTGACGTTTAATTAATTTTTAATAAAAAATAAACACCAAACTGAAAACACCACATGTAGGGTATTTTCGCTGTAATACATCGGTGATTGGATGAAATTTGACACATGACTTGAAATTAAGTAATTTGATTGGTTAATATATTCTGTAAAAAATTATCCTCCAAATAGCCGAAATTACCGAAAAAGTTCTCAAATTGCATAAATGAAGAGTTTAATCAAGTAACTTTGATTTTTGACCACTAGAGGAGATTGTTAGTATCACCATCAACTGATAGATTTATTTACTTCTTTATGTTAATGTAATGTGAAGATTTAGTTGAAGAAGATCATATTTATTACATTTTTTTTCATTTAAATTACCCAGGTGTAAATAGGATCGGTTCGTAAGTTGAATAATATATAGTCGTGTCGACCTTGGCCACAAAATTACTACGAATTTTCAATAAGAAGGAAGCTAATTCATAACACGACTATACACTTAATATTCCTCTACCTACATACGTTTCTGTTCGTTTGGAATTTTAATAAAAACAAATATAAAATAATCTTTTGTCTTATTTTCAACGAATATTGGAAGGATATTATATCATCATCATTATTTTCCTCAGTATTCTAAACAAAAAATATTAAGACAATCTTGCTCGGTGTTTACTGCCGAAGTAATAGCTATTGAATATGCTTTAAAATAGGTTTTGGAGGGTCAAATATGCTTTAAAATAGGTTTTGTGGTGTCAAATATGCTTTAAAACAGGTTTTGGAGGGTCAAATTATGCTTTAAAATAGGTTTTGGAGGGTCAAATATGCCTTAAAATAGGTTTTGGGGTGTCAAATATGCTTTAAAAGTGGTTTTGGAGGGTCAAATATGCTTCAAAATAGGTTTTAGAGGGTCAAATATGATTTAAAATAGTATTTGGAGGGTCAAATATGCTTTACGATAGTATTTGGAGGGTCAAAAATGCTTTAAAAGAGGTTATGGAGGGTCAAGTATGCTTCAAAATAGGTTTTGAAGGGTCAAAAATGCTTTAAAAGTGGTTTTGGAGGGTCAAGTATGCTTTAAAATAGGTTTTGGAGGGTCAAATATGCTTTAAAGTAGGTTTTGGAGGGTCCAATATCCTGTTATAATATTGTAAGACTCTAAAATGCCCGTTTGCACTGTTTGGAATTTATATAAGCACGCCTTTCTCAAGGTGCTCTCAACTTCAAGAAGTCTTTCGCTCGTTGTACCGCTGCAGCTTAAGCATTACGTAAAGAATACTTAACGCATTGCTTACATGGTGAAAATCTAGTAACTGTGAAAATATAGTAACTTATTAGTGACTTTTGGCTTTGTATCGAGTGACAGTTAGCTTTCACATGCGTCAAATAGGAACGGTTAACCTATAAATACAAAGAAAGCAACAAACTTCAGCAATGGTTATACATTATACAATGACCTGCGCAGGCAGAAAACCTAGCAATTAATTCCTGAGAGCACGCTGTTGTTTCAGTAATTATAGTTGATCCTTTGGTGTTGTGGGTTCTACTTACAACGTAATATTTTACTTGAAAATGATTTCGGAATCTCAGAGCTACCTCTATCAATCTTGAAACTCGCACACAAACCTTTACGGTCTTTAAGTAATATTGTCCTTCTGAATTGCAAACTAAAATGGTTGGTTCTATCTTTGAAGTCAAATTCAATGTCCTTCGTGGCATATAGCCAGGGAAGTAGTTGTTGCGGAACCAGTCTATAAGTTTTTATGTTAAAGAACTCCCAAAAGCAGAATTATTCCACCTAGTTGTCTCTCAGGAATTGGGTAGAAAAAGTGAAGATAATAAATAAATAAGGTTTATTCATCATTTTGGATTGATTATCAATAATTCTTAAGCACTGAGTATACTTTCCAAGTTTTCGGTAATAATCTCATTATATGTAATAAGCAATAAAAAAAATTGTTCATTGGAACTGAAAGGAATGGCATATAATGATAATAATTTGGTGTTTCAAGTAAGCTCTCGATCTACATTTGCACACCCCAACATTATCTGATAACATCGACGGAACGGCTGAGTACGTGTATATTTTACGGTGGTCTTAAACAGAAGAAAAAAAAGCACCTGCTTGAGTATTTTGTTATAGTCCAGTTTGAAAATGAGTTAATCATTTGAACGGAGAAATTTAATGTATAATCGGGAATTCTAGAGCTGAGGCTACACTTTTTATTGCTCAATACACACAGCGGCGTCCCAAGAAAAGGATGTTAGGAGGATTGTCTGCCAGCTTCTTTTTTTGGACCGATTAACGATTAAAAAATGGCTGTTGTTGAAACGGCATAATCTGACCAATTAGGGGGCTATTTTATTAAACCCGTAAGAGTGATGAGGGGTAGGGGGGGTTAAGATAATCTCTACATGTACTTATGTTGGGGGGGGGGAAGACTCATTTTTACGTAATACTTTATCAATCAAAATTGAATATGAAAAATCTCATTCCATTTAAGATTCCGAATAATTTTCTCTATTTCATATTGCACAATGTAATCCCTTCGGCGAGCGCGCCTAAGAATTTCACATGAGCAGGCGCGCGGCGGTACTCTGTACCACTATTCATTTTTCATTTTAGACATGAAATAAAATACAAATGCCGTTCTAAAAAATATAATTAAACATATTTTGAACATAAAACACAACAAGGAACTCAAAAAAACAAATAATAAAAATAAAAGGCGCTATAAACATAAATAATGGCAAGGAACATTGACGAAAGGACAATAGAAAATGAAACCAACTAAATATTTGACATAGCTAGTAGAAAATTAAACATCACTTTCGTCAGTCTCTACATTACTACACATGTTACAATAAACTCTATGCTCATTATGTTTTTTACACACAAACATTCTACACGAAATACGGTACGCAGTGCCGAAAACTGAACTCCTCGTGTTTGACGTTGAACTGAGACTGATTGAGTGCATATAAAAGATATCTGACTTCAGCAGTCTCTAACAGATATAGTCAACATGGAATACTCAGAAGCATAAGGTGTTTCGGGTAACAGGAGACGCGTGACGTTCAAAACAGTAAAACTTCGGTACACAGTGCCATAGCGCGCACGCCGAAGGGTTGAATTCTTACAGCAGTAGAAGATTACAATTTAAATTATCACTTGTTGAGATATAAAAATTATTGATTTACGTTGAACTGTGTTTCAGTGAAACTAATCCTTTCCTAACATTTTATTATTTAAAAGATCAAGATAGAATCTTGCGTAAGAAAGGGGAGGGGAAGTTCAAGAAATCTTATGTATACTTACACGGGGGTAGGGGGGTCAAAAGTCACCGAAATTGTCCTTACGTAATTGATGAATGGCCCCTTAGATACATACCTACAGAATTACCAACTCAAATTCAAATTACTCCTCCTGGTCTTTAAATGAGGTATAGTTTGCAACAATATTTTCTGTGAACGTCTTCAGCTCGATTACTATTGAAAGCTTTGACAAAAGATTGCAAAAACTCGACCTAAAAACCTTGTAAGAATAAAAACAATGGGAAATATTGATTCCCATTCTGATTCCGCCCATCACTAACTATCCACATTCATCCAGGATTACATAATATGCATCTCTGGTCTGGTGGCCAAAGATCAGACCAACCTCTGCAAGGCTAAAACTAATCAAGGTCCAAAGACTTGGCATTACATATGGGCAATGAGGACTACTCCTACAGCTGGAGGCAATGCTAGACCTTCCTCCGCTACATTGTGTCATAATGTGCGAAGCAAGGGCAGCTCTAACCCGACTGGAACAAGTATCAGACCATGACGTGGCACATGGGAGAGGACACACAGAAATAAGACATCTGGATGACGACATCTTTAAAATGCCAATAGGCCACATCACCATCAGATATATCTTCCGCGAGAACTTCGAGATAGTCATCAAAGATCAAAAGGAGCTTAGGGAAGAGAACGCACCATCACTCATTAGAGCGAATAAACTGATCTGGTACACAGACGGATCAAAGAATGAGCTCGGCATCGGAGCGGGAAAATATGAAGGAATCGTCTCGCTTGAAAAGTATGCTTCGTTATTTCCAACAGAGGTCTATGCAATACTTGCATGCGCAAGGGCAAATAACATAAGAGCCTACAGCAATAGGCAGATCAGGATCTACAGTGACAGTCAAGCTGCCCTTAAAGCACTCCAGAGCCACATTGAGAAAACTTCATATTTACACCTAATTTCCATTCATACACTAATTCAAAAGCGTTAAAATGTCGAAAAACTAATTTTTAATATATCTCCCGGTCTATGACAGTAGACAGAAACGAGCCAAGTATGATATTTCGTATGTCACCGACTACTAGATAGATTATCACCGGATGCAAGCTCGTTAGCCCATTTGTTAAAAGATGTTTTACAATCTTGAAACATCATTATTCATATGACAAGTGAATTGTATCTTCAATTCCATTTCAAAGTACGTACCATCTTATTATATAACGTATCTATTAGAAATGAATTCAGGGAGTCTATAAAATGTCAAGCGGTCAAGTGGGTTGGGTAGCAAAGGCAATTGTTATCAGACTTCTTTTTTTTATTATTGAGTGACTCTATTTAATAGATTGTCGATTTTATATACAGCTTGACTTTTCGAGTTGAAGTCCGGGCTCTTATTATTGTTTAATGGAAGATCCTAAACTGCACGAAATTGATTCACTTTAAGACTTCTTCAAGTATAATAAAATTCTTGTACATCATAAAAGCAAGAAGGGAAGTCGGCAAGGCAGATTTCTAGCCTTTATTAATCTTCACATAGCATTCAACATTTAACACATTGAATCTTTGACACATGTCACTTATATCATTAGTGAAACTCCTGTCGTAGAATGATTTGAACACCCATGTGGTGAAGCAAAGAGTATTCAGTGATGTATTGTTCAATTGCGATGAGAGTGGATGTCTCTAGGACATTCATGGCAACAACAAGGTACTAGAGGAGTACTTAAAGCGCTCGCATAAAAGACAATTCACTATTAACGCTGCATAGATACTCTTTTTTAATTAGTCCCGAGGAGTTGTCCTCCTCCTCCAGCTGTAGGCCAAGACTCACCGAACACACACTCTAATATTGGCGATAACTCGCATAAGACATGCCTGACAGTTTCATCTTCCTGTTCACACATCCTGCATAGGGGTGTGTCCACTAGCCCCATAATATGGAGGTGTTTCCTTAGTTGACAGTGGCCAGTCAGAAATCCTACTGGTTTTTCCTGGTCATCGCCAAATATTTCTTCGGCACCAGCTTCCCAGGGTCGCCCAGGGTGATCCTGGCAAGACTGCATACTCTGATTCCATCCCATCTCCCAAGGGATTGAGCATGGGTGTCACGTCTGGCTAGTTCCGCAAATGTCAAAGTCGTTAGGCCGTAGGTGTCACTGGGTCCTGAAATTTTTAGTCCAGCCGCTGCCCTGGTTAAAGAATTGGCAACTCTTGTCGTGCCCTTTAACCCACCTCAGGATAATATTGTTATCTGCCGAGGCGCCAGCTTAATCTTGGTGGCACTAGCCACTAGCCTCGATATAACACGTTGTCCGTTCAATGCTAATAGGGCTTGTCTACTATCAGTAGAGACTGTTATGTGTTTGCCAGAAATTCCTCCTCTGGTTGGTTCTTTTGTGGCAATTGAGATACCAGCCAGTTCTGTTTGAACCACGCTGGTGGCTCATTCAATATTCACACTAAATATTATCAATATCAATAAAATATAGTATTTTTCAAAGTACCAGAGAGCAGTAAGCTTTTCGAGAGAAATAATATGAACTGAACAGGTCGACGTTCTTTTGGTTGAGCTCTTTGTCTTCATAAAGTTATAATTAGAAACATTTGTTGTTGTGAAATTAATAATAAGCATCACTAATCCAACAAACCTTCATTAAAAATAAATAAAACGCTACTAACTGAACCGAATAGAGGTTATAACCATGGGACAAACCGTATAAAACAGTGTTTAAAGAACGCAATAGCTTAATTAGTTGTTATCTCCAACCCTTCTTCAAGGCCTGCAGTAAGAAGCAAGAAGAAATCCAGTAGCAAGACCTGGTTTACCCACGCACAGATCAACCAAAGATGTTTACTATGAAACAGAGATGGACTGGACTATTTGAATGTTCAATATAATGGGTTATTTTCAGATAAATATACCAAGTAGGATAGTTGGAGGGAGTAATATGGAATATTGTATGGATATTATTTTGATTTATGTGTGAAAATGATACACTGTAATTCTAAAGGGGCGTATACACAAAAAAAGTGAGCACAAGCGAACAACAGCGAGCGAGAATTCTGGTAAGTTCAGACTAGCGAGCGAGCGAACGTTTGCTTGTTCGCGTACAAAAAAGATCGACAGGAAGGCGGTACATTGAAGGAAATACTTGTTCGTGCTCGTTCAGTGTGGACGAAATTTCAATCTTCAAAAGTGCTCGCACGTTGATCGCTTAAATTTGCAGAAAACACTTAAGTACCTACTTACCTTAATATGTTCATGCAAAACTTCAATGTTGACTTTACAAACTTTTGGTATCATTTTTGATATAACTTGCTTAGATGTTTTGAAAACATAAATGAAAGAGAGCTATGAGTCGCTCGTTGCGAGAAGTCTCAAGGTTACAGCAAGTCTTTCTGCCTCCTGTAGTTTGTATCATTTTTCATTATTTTTGGTTTCACCAGTTCCAGCAAAGTCTTTCTTTGGGGGACACTCGGCAAAAATTCTGCGACTGTTAAATCTCGCAATAGACTACTGCCACTACAAATATGTCTGTTTTTAAATACAGTTGCTTGCCAAAATCGTTTCCTCCTTTTCTTTTTCAATAAAGTCAATACAACGAAAGCAGCACTAGCTAACAATAATTTTTCATTACCGTGCTCGCACTGCCCGCACCAAGCGGATTGAGCAGCTCCAAACTTAAACATATTCGCTCTGGGTGCTTATTCTCAACCAAGAGATGTGAGCGTTCCTACGAGAAAATCCGCCATTGTTCCATTGAAATTTTATACGCCGTATTCTCGGCGATTCCCTTCCTGTGAAATTCTGGTAGAAGAGGAGCAATTTTGTTCTGCTGCTTTGAAGCACACGAATCTAATATTTTCATGCGAATCGCATGCGCATAACGTATTTTATATTGTTATGTCATGAATCAGAAGTAAACCGGCCCGTTTGCAAATCTTCCTGTTCCTTCATAAACTGCACTAATAGTTTTTGCGCAGGCAGAGCTGATTGAAGGTTTTCGGTCCATTTTTATCTATGATTTGTAAGTTTTATCACTAAGATTAAAATATAAAATAACATGTATCAAGATATGACGTTTTCTTGTTACTCTTAAACTACTATTTGAGCAAATGGTCTACCACATACATTTTAATTCACTGATAACATACGGCAACAATGTCCAAGTATTTCGCATGGCCCAGAATGCAGTTCGAAATTTCAAGAGAGCATGGAACGTTCCTACTCGTGTGAAAGAATACTCACTTCTCTCAACTATGTTCTATCTATGAGAATAAGCGTCCTGGTGTGGACGAGATATTTATCGAGCAAACACGAGCAAACATACGCGGAAGTACGCTCGTGTTCGCTTTTTTGGTGAATAAGCACCTGCGCAAAAAGTTGACAGTAACCAACTATTAAGTGGGTACTAATGATGAGTTGGTTCGAAATAATTCAACCCTCTCTGTCTCAGCTTCCTCTTAGTAGAGGGCATTCTAGTGTGATATAATTCCTTCTTTTTTTTCTATTCACACATATTAAGTCAATAACAAGTTAGGTCACTACTCAGTCTAGCCAAAATATTGAACATCAAGTAGGCATCACATAATTTCAATTACTTTTTTTTTATTATTTAGTGGAGTTAATCAGTTTCATTCAAAATACTAATTTTGATATTATTCATTTAAGAAAGATATATCTGGAATTGAATAAGGAAGAGTGACGAATTTCCGGTGCCGGGTCTGTTTAGAAAAGCAGGCAGCTTCTTAGAGTAGAACTTTAGCATCAACAGTCGCAATCAGGCCCTACATGACCGTTCAGTGAACACTCATGTTCTCGCGCTTTAGATAAACTAATAAAAATAATCAACAGATGAGAATTTATGCAACTTTGCCACGGTCGCCTCCTTACTTACATCTTCATGCTCTTAAAACTCACTAATTGACAATTAAGGCTTGGGTTCTTTCTTTATATATGTGACCTTTCGAAGGTTGGTACAAACGTGAAATAATAGGAGAAGTATTAGCTTCAAATAAGCTTGTTTGGTTAGGTGTGTGGATATTTTATAAAAAGATTTAAGCTTGATTTTAAGTGTGTGCTACAGAATTTTGGAAATTTGTCTGCCTAATTAGATAGTATCGTTTTATCTCATCAAGAAATCATAAATTATTCTATTAGAATTATTAAGGATTATGCAAGGATGGAATTCAATTTATCATAGAATCAATCAAACCTTTGGATCTCACGACTGTATTGGCCAAATTTGTCAAACATTTTCATGAAAAACTTGGCAGACCGTTCACTAGGGAGCAAATAGTTATTTATGATATAAGTGTTAAAAGTACATTTTTAAGGCACGCATGTGAAGGTTTGCAATTCACATTCACGTCTACTTCCTGACAGTAATACATTCTATTAGTAAACTCTTGTCGTACTCGTTCGAGTGTGTCAGCTGAAAGTGCATTGCATTCTTCAATAATTCTTTCTTCCAAAACGCCGATGCTATTTGGTGCCGTAGTATAAACCTTGGATTTCAAATACCCCCATAGAAAAAAATCTAATGGTGTCAGATCTAGTGACCGAGGTGGCCATTCTATAGGACGTCGCCGGCCGATCCATCTACCTCGATATTCTTCATCCAGGTAACGTCTTACTGCACCATAATAATGTGCAGGAGCACCATCTTGTTGAAATGTTATTTCCAGATGGCCTAATTCATCTGGATTATTTTCCAGACTTTCAAGAATTAATGGCTCAATTGCTTTTTGTAACATCTCCAGATACACTTCACCGCTTAAATTTGAATTTGGGAAAACAGGACCAACTATGTGGTTTCTTATACCTGCCCAAACATTGACTTTTTCTGGAAATTGGGTATGTTGTTCACGAAAGGTGTGAGGATTTGTGTCTCTCCAATACCTTACATTTTGTGTATTCACATTTCCATTGAGGCAAAAAGTACTTTCGTCACTAAAACAAATCGTTTTTGTGTAATGTGGGTTTTGACTAATTTTATTTGTCATACATTCACAGAATTCGAGTCTTCTGTCGGGGTCGTCATCCGAAAGGTGGTGCACCATTTTTAACTTGTATGGATGAAATTTATTTTTAGCCAACACTCTCTGTACTGTACTTATAGTTACTTCACAGATAGACGCAACTTTAGTTGAAGAGGAAGTAGGGTTTACTACCATTTCAGCAACTATATCAATTTTTTTATCATCACTAAATGTTGGTCGACCAGATCGTTTGGCATCTGGAACACTACCTGTTGCTTCAAACTTGTGAAGAAGCTCCCTCAAATAAGTTCTCGAGATAGGGCGATCTGGGTATCTCTCATTAAATAAACGTTTCGCTTCAAGGAGACTCTTTCTAGATTCACCAATTATTAAGATAGCTGCTACTTTGTCGGCTTGAGTACGTACCATTTTGCCTATGTAAACTCTTAAACGTCTCGTTAAACAATAATAAAATTAAATATTTAAGCTATTTAGAAAAACTTTGCAAAGCAAGGAATACTATTGAATTGAAAACGTCAATTTTTTGACAACTAACCAGAGGCGGACTGAAGAATCTTCAATATTTAAATGTGAAATAATAATTTTGGTATTTATTCAATTTATCCGTCAAAATTAGTTCAAACTTAAACAAAATTAATATGGTTATGTAGCCAATGTCAATGCTTTTCAAACGAGATATCACTTGCCATAAGGTCCTATTCAAAATTATTGGCCAGAGTGGCACTGTGACGTTATCTATTACTATTACGTCACCTGTTACCATTTGTTGAGAAGTTTAGAACACTTTATTTTCACCCTCCAAATTTTATTAATGTAAGTGTAGCCGTTCAAAAGATACGAGGGGGGAGGGGACTTTTGAATAGAGCTGTATAAAAATTGTTACAAGAAACTGTGATTAAGTGAATAGCGTCATTTTTAGCCCTAAATTAATTAGACACATCTTCAACTCATGAGTTTTGGCTCACTCCCTTTGTCTTATCAAATAATTTTGTCTATTCTTTTATCATTAAATTCATTATTATCATATCATTATCATCAAATCAATGAATCCTTTCAAAAACAATTACATTGTCTACAAAAACTTTGATAAATTAATGATATGTTACGGAGAAAAAAACTGCTGAAAAACTTCCAAAGCTGGCACACGACATCTTTCGAACCTCGCTGAGCTTCATATGGTTAGTTTTTTCTTCTTTCCAGACCCTTATTTTTACATTATCCCGACAAATAAGACAGATTATTTGTCCGAATCGCCCTTCCAATTGATTTACATCGATGACCGACACTTTGTTAGATCTTTTTTTTGTTAGAATAAGGGCAATTTTTTATTCACTACAAATAAAGTGTCACTAACAATTTTATCAATTTGAATTTGTAGAGATTTACGAGAAAAGATGTCTGAATAATGAGACGGGAGGTCAATAGCACTGCAAATGAATTGTACAGTATGTTAATTCTAGAACTTACGATGGATTATCCGAATAAATTCTGAAAATGGAGTAGAAATGAAGGCGTCTAATTGAAATATTGACAGATAGGAGTGTTAGATGCTTTCACAGCTGTTTGGGCGGTGAAAAAGGTTATCGGATATACATAACATCCTAATTTCTACTGAATATCATTTCTAAACAGAAACCAATCATAAAAAGCTTAGAAAGGGGGGATTTTTGGAACCGACTTAGTGGATTTCTATAAATAATATGTCCCCCCAATCAGGGAAAAAAATTTTATTATTAATTATAGGAAAAAAAGTTATTCCTCATAAAAAGTTCTGCATCATCTAAAACCTATAACACAGTCATCAAATATCAAAATTTTTTAGTCGTTTGTCAAAAAATGTAAGTCGTAAGTGTTCAGAAGTTTGAAAACTCAAAAAATAGACTTCCAAGTAGCAATACATCAACACGGAAACATTAGTTTTGCTAAATCCGTTACCACACGTACAGGTTCATATACAGTAACGCGGAATGATACCGGCCACCCAAAGGGCACA
>CAJUYH010003597.1:16919-48286 GCA_910591685.1 Galerucella tenella | reverse complement strand
ATATATACAAGAAATTGCTGATGTTATGGACCAAAAGGAAAAATACACAGAAGACAAGAAATGTGAAAAGTAAGTTCAAAAGCAGTATATTTATTTTCTTCGTTTTTGATTATTGAATTTCCATAAATAAAACTTGATTGACAGTTTTTCTACAGTGTTTCCAAATTTACCAGTTGCCCCTCCCACGTTGAACACTTGTGAGGGGGCCTAGATTAATTACGTGGGGTGTTCTAGGGGGGATCAAGCTAAATCTTTTCAAATCTCACTTAGGGGGGAGGGGGGGGTATTGGCAAATATCACGTAATTATTTATCTCGCAGAAAACGGTGTAAAATTGCGTGAAAAATTATTTCTAGAATATAATATTATAGGTATATAAATCTGAGAAAATAGTACTTTTGTGCGCGAGCGACAACGGCTTAGAATGGCTAATTCAGAGCGAAGTTGAAGGAGCAGATGATTTTATTGAAAAACACTTGGTTATGTTGGTTCCAGTAGTCACTCTTGAGGACGTGCACGAGTCTCCATGGATTGAATTAGAATAAATCTTAATTTTTGTTTGATATTCATTATCTAATTTTATGATTGTGATTTTAAATTACGTCAATATTCACAATTACTAGTTCTTGCTAGACTTCAATATAAGTAATAGAACAAGTTTTTTCAATAATCCAACACGTTTACAGTCCAAATAGAAGTATTGAAGAATCTCGCGTGAGATTAGGGGAGGGAGTTGAGGAAAATCTTACGATATCATACCACGTAATTAATGGACGCCCCCATAGGGCAATAGGAAAAGAGAGATGGTAGTAAATAATATCACGGCAGAGTTCTACAATATAGCAAGTTTAAAGTTAGTAGGTGGCGCTTAAAAAACTGACATAACAGCGTCATCTTTAAAGGGCGTTACCTCTATTAGGAGGAACTTTTGGGTAAAGGCAAAGAAGAGTTGCCGAACATTCTGTATAATTCCCTTCAGCTATTTATCAAATTTGTCGATAAAATTCCTTTGTTTGGCTGTCCATTTTCTTAATAATTTATGGATTATTTGTATGTTGCTGACAAGGATCACTTATCTGGATAACACCACAAGAATATCGGCAAAAACTATTTTCACGGAACTAAAATGAACAGCAATCGTTATGATTGATTATTCTGGTGTAATTTGGGTTAATCTAATAGCGTATAGTAATTCAATGGAAGCCGTTATTATGTTGTACAAGAAACAGGGTGGATACAAGTTTGACAATAAATATGAAACGAACAAAGTGTCTCAAGTACTGTTTGGAAGAAATATTAAAAATAAACAAAAAAGAGTTGTCAGCACTTTTTATTTTCTATGTTTATGTTTTGCGCACAAATTACAGTAGCATTTAGTGGTTCGACTGTTTGTGAAGGATTTATTTTTGTCCTTGTATGGAATTGAAGTGCACCTTAACAAATAACGTGCAAGCTGAACATGGTGCATCAGCGAGGACGCACCTTAGCGTGCTTTAGAAGAAATCACCCTTTATCTCAATATGTAATAATTGTAAATACATAAAAAATATAAGCCAATGTTTTCAAGCTGCAGTGTATCATTCAAAAGGTGGTCCAACACCAGATTTCTTAGTTGGGTGATCCTGTACGTACATATGCACCTATATTATTACAGTGTGCATTCAGTAGCTTAAGAACCTACAATCAGTTGTTACCGTTGTTTGTTTGAGTTTACACTGTTGTTATCATTATTATTAAAATTTCAACTACACATATTGTGTAACAACTAACGGCAATGAAAATACTACAGTTTTTTTCAAATTTCTTTATACTTCATTGAACAATACGGTCAGTTAAAAGAATTTTTTATTAATATTATTTAATTATAGTCAAAAATCATTATTACATTGAACAGAAGGTCAACAGTATTAGAAGGGAATTCAATATGAATACGTTGATTGCAGTCTGATAAATTAGAGGTATGTTTATTTATTGTATTGTTAGGAATGTGTTTTTCGTTGTGGAATGTTCAATTCTGAAAGCTTATAGTGAGTATAATTAACAAGACAGTATTGCTCCGCTATTGTCATTATTGTATTGTAAACTGCTCGTCAAAAGTTAGGAATATTATCAGAAAATGCTTTAAAAACGAAAACATTCGAACATAAATGAAAAAAAAAATTATTATAAAATAAATTAAGATCTCCTTTGTATAAAAAATCTACTAGCTCAAGAGTAACCTATTAACATTGACAAAATTTCTTGTAACACCCGAATCATTTTCAAAATCCTACAATAAAATGTTAGTAACTACTTGGCAACATTTTGGCATACTTTCCACTAAATTGTTAAGCACATCTTGCCTGATTTGAATCCAAAGTTAAGGCAATAGGTTTCTTAACTATTGAATAGTGTCAGGGCGTAGCTCGTGTGAATCTAATATTCTCTGAAGTTGATCCCAAGAATGTTCAATGCAGTCGAGATCAGACCTCGGAGGTAAAGGCAAATGAGGAATACCTTAATTTTCTCAAGCTTCAACAACAGTTGCAGACCGGTTGTATTATTATAAAGAAAAGAAAAATGAAATCTTAACCAATAGCGGCGTGAAAATGTGAAATAGTATTGTTGATGACTTCATCTCTATAAATCACACTTGTCGTATTCCCGTTCAAAACTAATAGGTCTGTTCCTAAGCTAATCATCAAAAGAAATTCCACCAAACACTTCAACAGTACCTCCTCTAAATGGACGAATTTCCTGGACAGGTCGGCGATCTCTAGTCACTAGCGGATTGGTCCAAGCACGTAAGAGGTGACCTTCCATAGCGATACTCGTCGGTGTGGAGTACAGAATTCCATTCTTCCTGCCAATTTCGATGTTCCAGAGCCCAAGCTAGTATTTGGCGTTTGTGCTTTGCGGAAACCTTCTTAAAAGACTCCTTGATCTTAAATTGACCTAAACCCTTCAACTTAGAGTTCTTGGCGGGCGTAGTAGCCCTCTGCTTTCCAGTTCTAAGCCATTAAAACGTTCACCTACATGCATTTGCCTAGCCCCAGCCGGGATCATAGCAATGGCCATATTTGCCTCTGCGACACTCAACTTCCCTTTTTCCATACACTTAAAAACTTCAAAATGCCAAAGATTGTTTAAATTTCTGTACAGTTCAGAAACAGACTGAGCACTTGGTAATGCATGCCTTCTAAATTATTGTGATAAAAATGTACTTAATGATAATTTTTTGTGAATAAAAAAATGATTTAACAGTCCCGGTTAACTTCAATATGAAAATAACCAAATGTTTTGGATGGCAAATGTTTTATTTGGATATTACCAATATTCTCAACTTTTGGTTTTGGATGGCAAATGTTTTATTTGGATATTACCAATATTCTCAACTTTTGACGAACAGTTTACTTGTGGAGAGCACCTAATTCATGTATTTTTGTTGTTATTCCAGAAAATTGTGAACAAACGAACTCGTGAATCAAATTTCAGCTCCTTGCAATAAAATCTGACTAACCAAAACAAAAAAAGAGTAAGTAAGAAAAAGTAAATTGAATGAGACACGCGATCTTTATTCGAACAACTGATCCATTTTCCTTCATCCGATACGACGTGATACGACTAACAATCGGACATCGGATGACGGATCTGTGGAAATTCACCTTAACGCATTCATTATCATAAATTTACAAAGCGATTCATCTGTGTTTATCGCTAATCTAACTTACTGACAACAATAAAATGTAATTTTAGTTCATCATAGAGTTATTTACAAACGTACTTATCAACGAGTGTTTTATGGGTAGCTTTACCTAAGTTAGGTATATACAAATATTATGTTGAACGCACACATTTTTGAAATATAATTTTAATCCATTAATTACTTACTGTTGACTGTGTATACCTGGTTGAGAAATATCAACTTTGACTCACCTGTAACAATAAAAGGAATTATTAAATTTTGTACATTTATTTATATTGCGAAAGTTTGTTTCTTGTAAATTGTTTAAGTATGTTTTATTTGACAGTTTAGAGATAACATGTTAATTCTAGTTTTGCATTAGTCGCAATTAACATATTCACTTTTTACTGAATTTCGCAAACTGATAATACACCTTGTCATGTATTAGACAAAATAATAATAGTGTGGAACAGCCAAATGGAATAAATTCGAAACGAATAAATATTGAGGGCGTGTTGGGAAAACTCTTGGATACGTCGATTTGTATTTTTAAATGCGCATTTTTTAAAAATTTTCATGTGAAAGTGGCCCTCGCAGTGGCCAATACCAACTTTCTTATTTTAAATGGAACCCCCTGTATATTATTTATTTTTTGTATTCTTCAGAAAATTATAGACAATGTACATACACAATGTCCTATACCTATCTTCAACTGTTGCGGAAATATCAAGTGTTTTCAGATTTGTTACAAAAATTAACATTAAAAAAAAATTCAATACTTATTTCCAATTTAGCTCTTAATATTGAGCAGGTAAGCAAAAACCAGTTTGTAACACCTATTCATTAACACCCTGTATAATGACCTATTCAATAATTGTAAATTCGTTATTTTCACCGCACTTCATCTAATTTCTGTATTAAACTTCCACATACTTCCACCAAACTTCCACATACTTACACTGAAGTGTACACCTACTTCCATTTGCGGCTTACCCCTCGTTTCCGGGGCTTCCCTTATTTATATATTTTTCATTTTGTCTCTTTTTGTGACACCCCTGATTCTTCTGACGTATCAAATTTTAACGGCCTGAATTTGAGTCTTTTGCCTCTGTGTGAGCACCCATGATTCACATCCAAATGTAAGGATTGGTCTAAATATGGTTTTATAAACATTGATTTTAGTTTTCTTTGATATTTCTTTTTTATTTATAAATGACCTGTTCATTGCATAGTAAAGTTTCAAAGTGTTTTGTATCCTATAATTGATTTCAATATCTTGTTTTCCATTCTCTGGAATATCCACTCCTAAGTATTTGAAGCTTTTCACCTGCTCAATATTTGTTCCATCTATTGCAATATTCAGAAGAATGTCTCTACGTATCTACATCACTTTTGTTTTGGTTTTATTTATGTTCATCCCATTTTCTTTCATTCCATGTGTCGAAGTTCTGTTGTATAGGTCCTTTTCTGTCCCCGGCATAAGAATAAAATCGTCTGCAAAAACCCGTCGTACAGAACCCTAAGAGCGCTTCCACACGGTCAGGGTTTTCGTACGTCCCATAAAAGTATTACAATACAGTATATAGAACAGTGCTAACTTATGGATGCGAATCTTGGACTCTCTCAACCAAACAAAAAATTCAAGGAAATGAAGTATCTTAGGGCGAGTTGTACCAAACACCTACACTCGGTTTAATGATGACTGATGTTTAGACTGATGTAATTGTTGATAATAAATACATCAATCAGCCACAGTCTAAACATCAGTCATCATTAAACCGAGTTTAGGTGTTTGGTACAACTCGCCCTTAGAGTGGCAGGAGTAAATAGAATGGACAAAATAAGGAATACAAAAATAAGAATACAACCAGTATTAAAATGTATACATCAACGACAACCCACTTGGTGGAGCCACATTCCCAGAATGGATAACACTGTTTTTAAACCAATTGTTGAAACGGTAGAAGAACAAGTAAAAGACACCGAAATTTACTTGAAAGCTTTGCAATTTTTTCAAGCTATTAGTGAATTTATCATCAGTATGTTAAGAGCTTCCACTGTATTTGATTCTACTCTACCTTAACGCAGAGTTCTACAAACAGTAGATGTTGATCTATGTGCGTTACACATACAGTAAAAATAGAAGACTTCTTTTTGTATGAAGAATTTTTGGATCTCGATGCGTTTACTGCATAATTACAAATATGGTCTTGCCCTGTTTAGCGTACATAGAAACATTAAAATTGGAACCAAAGATGTAAACAGTTTTGCAAGGAAGGAGCAAAGAAATATCCCTTCAGTATTATAATTATTTTCAAAATTTGTACGTTAAATCAAACGAGTCTTGAAAACATATACATTTCGTAGTTGATGTGCGCCAGTTAAAAAAGGAGTAGTCAAGTAGACTTAATGCAAGGAATCTTAAGCCGCGTTCACACTATGCCGCGATTTGTCGTAGGTAAAGCCAGCGACTGAAAAAACGTCTACATGTGTTTGGAATGACAGGACGATTCCGGTATAGATTTATCAAATAAATTATTTTCTCGTTCGTCAACTCCATTTGAAAGCACGTGGCAGACAGTCTGAATCGCAACTGAAGTCACGATAGGCCAGTGGTTGGCTTTCTCCGTTCTCATTGGCTTCATTTGAAGGAGACTGACACTGCCACTGACTGATATTCTAGATGATGCATATCTTGTAATTTATAAATTACTGGTTTTATTTTCGTTCACTCTGTACTTGTTTTTTTTTGTAAATACACAGGTCACTTGTCTTCGTCCAATCTGTTTAGCGTAGTTGTATTATACCCTTGAACGGATGACTAACACGCGTGTTTAGCTCGTATATATTTGATTGTCTGTGAATCATTTTTCAGGTTGGCGAGTTGATGGAAAGATAATGCTATGAGGTTAGTTATTATAGAATTTTTTCAAGTTACCTATAATTAATTGAAACAGCATTTTGTATACGAAAAATGTTGATTGAAATATCCATTATTCAAGTAGATAGATATTTACTAGTATACAAATAAATTTTGTTTCGGTAAATGATTTTATAAAAAGTATATTGAAAGAAAATAAAACATCTGCGAAGTATTTTCAAAATTTAAGATAAGTTTTTCCCACAAGACAGATAGTGAACAAGCCTGAATATGTTAATAATGCAAATTCAGAGTCGTCGATTTTTAATTTAAGGCTCTGCATTTCAGAACAAAATTTAATTAAGCAAGGTGATACAAGTCCAAGAATTTTTACGTTAGATAGGTACTTGTAAATGTATTATTTTTTAATTTCTTGGGAAATTAAACCACAATATTTTTGAATTCTTTATTTCCCAAGAAATTAAAAAATAATGAATAATATACCACAAGGAACATACAGAAGATATTGTAAATGTATATTAGAATAAAAACTAAGCTACCTCATTGACACTTTATTTAAAGCACGTCAAACATTGTTTACTTATTTGAGTAGGGTTAGTGCCGCAGTAAAGGTTTACATTGAAATCATCGGTAACTCCCAAAAGATTGACTTTTCACTCATGTATAATACATTTTTGTAGAATAGAATCCAAGAATGCAATAATGTATAAGGTGCTCTATTTAAAAAATTGGATGGGTTGACCATAGGGGGGAAGGGATTAAAGTTATAACGTCTACGTATGAGCAAAACGACGTCCCCCTTTATATGATTTTTGACGTGTTTTGCCATTTTTTTCATAAAAGTGACTCATTCAGAATTATGTAAGGTGGATAGTTTTCATTGAAATGCTCTGCATAAATAAAAATTGTTACCGTGTATTTGTATGACTAAGAAGATACTCAAGATACCATTAGTCACAATATAGTAAGTAAAAATATTTCCGCTCATCAGTACGAGGCCGTAACGAAAATTTTGTTATTGATTGGTTGAGATAAGTGGCAATTTCTATTCAAAACAAACTTCACTACATCCCATTTTAATGAAAAAGTTAACGGACTAAAAAAGTAAATAAACTTTCAACAAGTATTTTGTCCTTCAATAGGGCACTGTAGTTTAATAATGTCATAGTTTATTTCCCTAAATTTTGTAGCACTTCATGAATATTTCAGAGCATCTGGAGATTTTAAAGTGTTAAATTTATCAAATGTCAGTTCAGACGCAGTTTATTTTTATAAAAAAATGATGGATACACTTATCGACAGAGAGAAGATAACTAAACACCATTCAGAGCAGTAGTGTAGACATCTGTAAACTGTTTTTTAACCATTTTGACCCCCCAATTTTTTGTAGCATAAAGTGTAATTACAAATGGAACGCAACCTCTTAAATCAATGTACAGTATTTTGATGTTAGTAGTAATTTAATAATAAACTTGACTTTCTAATAACTGGAAATTGATAATATTTATTACAAAGTATATTTAAAACGTATATTTCATATTTAAACAATTCCAAGTGTCAATGTCACTTGTCAGTGATTATTTCAGTAACAGTTAAAATATTGTAAACTAAATTGGTGTCATTAGGTAAGGAGAGTTATCTCTAGAATATTAGGATATTCAGCATAAAATACTTCAACCTAGAATTGTAACTGGGATTGGATAGAATGTTTTAAGTTACGATGCGGCCTAACTGCAGAGGGCACTGATCATCAACAATCGTAATGTAAAGATGTCAAAATGGAAGGAAAAATAAACAAACCACGTAAAAAACTTTGTTGTTTCCGTTTTTTGAGACAAAACGAGTGCTTAACATCGGTTTCCGAAACGGGAACCTGAAGTATTTGACTCCTGGCTGAGAAATATTAATAATGTGAAGTTACACTGCATGCCTTCAAAACAAATACATATACTAAAATTCCTGTGTTTGTGTTAGACACTTTAGTGATGACTGTAAAGTACCAGGAAAAAGAGGCTAAAAAGAAAAGCTGGTCTCACTTTATTCATTCCAGGTAATTACCTAAATTTAATATCAGGTGCAAGTTTATAGGTTAATTAATAATTAGGATTCTCCTTTTATGGTGTAAAAAAAGTAACCTAATACTATTACAAGAGGAGATGATATGGAATTTCCAAAATTCATGAATACTAACAAGGACTCAACATTTGTTGATACAATAATGAAAGCAGCTATATCAAATTTTGTTCTAAAAAAACGCTTTCAAAGGAGAAGACACTATAGAAATGAGTTTAGGTACTTCATACGTAACCCTCCTTGTTGAATTGTTTAGAACTAGATGCTAGACCACATGGATAAAAAATAACACAAAATACTTATATTTTAGGAATGAAAATAGCAGAATATTGGGAAATAATCTAGTTAGATATATAGTATGTTGTGTGTTATGTATAGGTAAGTTTGTTAAAAATGTTGTGATTATCACTAAATAAATATTTAATTCCCCCTAAGTCTTTTTATTTAAAGTATTCGTCGTTCACCATATACTTTTTCCTAGACACACAAATTATATATTGCAAACTTTACCTTCTTCAAAAATGTTGCATTGTGTTGCTTTAACTCTTACTCTGCTGCACAAGTTTTTTAGAAATAAATTGACTTTTTACCAAAAGAACACAAAATGCAGCTTTCATGAAAATATATAAATTATAACTGATAGAATTTTACCAAATCTTGCATCAACAAGAGTTTGCCAAATATTCTCTTATGTTCAGCTCTGATGCAAGATTTGGCGAAATATTATCAATTATAATTTATATATTTTTATAAGCAGCTGAATTTTGTGCTCTTTAGGTAAACATTCGATTTATTTTTTAAAAAGATAAAATTCTCCATCAACTTGATATTTAAAATTCCCGCTGAATTTTATAGTTTCTGCGGCCAAACTTCAGATGGCAGTTAAAACAGTAGTCACTGCTGAGAACATAGGAGTTACAATTCTAGGTTGAAGTATTTTATGGACATTCAGTTACCAGCTGCAATTTGGATGTAGGTGTTGTATTGTGAAAGTGGTTAGATCCCTCTCAATTGAAAAAGTTTCACAAAATGGTATCACCGTCACCGTAGAATAAAGATTTTTCCTATTGGCAAATATTGTAATGATTAATCGAGTGATTAATATTAATAATCTCGGCTTATTAAAGTTCCAAAAGAAAAATAGTCATCACCTATTCGTCTGGGCTTGAACGTTTTAAAATAATTTTGTACCAGTACCTCTATTGACCAATTTAAACACACTTTTCGTTGTTTTTTTTCAAATACTAACACACTTGCATACCTCAGACAATAAGCATTTTTAGTTTTTGTACAACAGTACTAGAATGGAGAGGTATTTTTGAACGTTTGCCAAACTAAATATTTTGCATAGCTAAAATAAACATCTAACTGGAATTATTTTGTATATTGCCCAGAACGACTTGAAATTATTAAACAAAAAACCATTAATTACGAGGAAGAATTAAACAAAAAAATAGTGGGTAATAAAAGATTTAGGTAATAGGAAATACCTATACAGATGTTCGGATCGGTGTTCATATCGACGGTTTGGTTCCAAATGTGACTAACTACAAAAATTACAATTTTAAGCTATCTACGCAGTCTAACTAAAAATAAAGGTTTTTATAAGTTCTAAAAGTAGCCATATCGCTATTTCAAAATCTGGCGCCAAAATTAATCTTGCGCTATGTGTCTAAATGCATAACAAATATGTTTTCTAGTTCCAAATGTGTTCAAGATCACATAGCTAGTTTTGGAATTGAATGAAAATAATTTTGTTAATTCTATATGTGTCTATGGTCACTTAGCCAGTTGTGGAACTAAAAGTTTTTCATGTTATTTTCGCGCGTTTTGTAGATAACTACTTGTACAAACAAGTCGATTCAAGTCAGTTTTTGTTGGGTTGTTTTGGCAATTAGTATTAGTTTGATCAGCAGAGTGCGTGTTTGCCATTATTGTTTAAAAGTGAGAGTAGTTCATACAATAAATTAGAGTGATTTTTTCCAATATGACCTCCAGGGGCAAAAAAATATTAAGTATGGTGCCTAGCTGCTCAAATCAAACTCCCTTAGAAACTAGAATAATCATAAAGAATAATCCGCAGGAGATTGAAGGTAGGTTGGTTTTTATTGTATATTATATATTATTTAGTGTGTATTTGGTGTTGTACAAGCTTTTCTTTTTCAATGCCTATTTATAATGTTATGATTTGACTGTTTTTCTTAGATCCACCCCTTCAGGAACCATTTGATTCAGACGACTCTGTTAAAGATGCTGACTACATTCCAGATCCAAGCAGTCCAGGTTAGTTGATGAAAACATAAATTCTTTCTCAATTACCAAGTTTACACGAGCACCTTAGTGCGCATCGAGTAGAAGTAAATTTAGAAAATAAACCTTTTTAACGAGATAAAACGCATGTGTAAAAACGGTTAAGCCGTCTTAATGATCTTAATTCACGATTTAGAAGTGTTTACACATGCGTTTTACCTCGAAAAAGGTTTATTTTTTAAATTCACTTTCACTCAATGCGCACTGAGGTACTCGTGTAAACTTGGTAAAAAAAAGGTGTCTTAATTATTGTTGTTTAGGAAGTAGCGGATCATACAACCAGTTAGTCGTCGAAACCAACATAATGCTAAAAGAAAATATTTCCCCTGTTACCTTATCTGGCGAGCGGAAACAACCAAAGAAAAATCACCCCGAGTTTTGGAAGAGAAATGTTCGTAAAAAGAATAAAAATTCTGGTAACCCTTACATCAATACAAAGGGACATTTCGTGTCTGGCAGGTCCTTAGGTGAACCATGCAATAATTCTTGTAGGTAAGAATATAATTATCATTTTTTTAGTATTTGTCTCAATTTTTTATTCTGATTTAAGGATTAAGTACAGTGCTCGAATTAGCCAAGAAGAAAGGACTAATATTTTTACATCGTACTGGAATCTTTCAAATGTTGACAGGCAGCGAGATTTCGTTAATAATTTGGTTGAGGTTACTGATTGTAAAAGAAGAACAACTGGAATGCCAAATAACTTAAGGAGATCCAAATCCATGAAATTTTACCTAACTATTAAAGACTAGGATTAATGTATGTAAAACAATGCTGCTAAGTGCCTTAGGCATTAAGAAAGGATTTCTTAATATTGCAATAAAGAAGCGAGTCTCTGGCTGTAATACTACCGAAAAAGATAAAAGAGGTGGTTATGGAATCTCAAAAATATCACAGGAAGCTCTAGATTTCTTAAAAACCCATATTAACAAATTTCCTACAGTTGCCTCCCATTACTGCAGGAAAGATTCGAAAAAAATGAACTTGGACTCAAATTAAATATACAGCAGATGCACAGGTTGTATAAAGAAGAATGCACAAAAGAGAATAAGGAAAGCCTAAAAGAGTCGTACTACCGTCATATTTTTAGGACCCATTTCAACTTATCATTCCATAAACCAAGAAAGGATCAATGTGCATTATGCACATCGTATGAAACTGCCAACACGGAAACAAAAGAAAAGATGTTTGAGAAATATAAGGTTCACATAAAAAATAAGGAGAGGGCTAGACAAGAAAAAAACTTGGACAAATCCGAATCCAAAGAAAATCTTGAGGAGATACATTCAGCAAATTTCGATTTGCAGCAGGTATTGTATGTGCCAACAGATCCTACAAACCCTATCCTTTTTTACAAGACAAAGTTGGCTACGTACAATTTCACAATTTTCAATTGTGGGTATAATACTGGGAAATGTTACATGTGGTCTGAAGTAGAAGGCTCACGTGGCCCATGCGAAATAGCGTCATGCTTATTTCACCATCTAAAAAGCCTACCTACAACTATTAAAAATGTACGGCTTTTTAGCGATACGTGTGGGGGGCAAAACAAAAATCAATTTGTGGCCGCCATGTTCATTTATGCCGTGCAAGTTTTACCTATAGAAGTCATCGATCAAAAATTTCTAGTATCGGGCCACAGTCAAATGGAATGTGACTCGATGCATGCCAGAATCGAAACAGCTGCCAAAAATGTACCAGTATATTTACCCCATGAATGGGTGACGATTGCTCAAAGAGCAAAACAAAATCAACCCAAATACGAAGTCTTCCAAAAAAATGATATTGGTTTTCTTGACTGGAAATCACTGGCAAAGCTAATTATGGTGAATCGAAATAAAGATCAAGATGGCAATGTAGTTAACTGGCACCAAATAAAGTGGATAAGGTTTGAGAAGACAGCTCCCTTTGTAATGAAAATCAAAACCGACTTTGATGAGGATTTTCGTAGTATCATGATTCTTCCACGCAGAGGACGGCGAGTTACAGTTCGTACCATGGAGGTATGTCTCAAACCTTTACATAAAGAAAAGAAAAAAATGTCTGCACTGAAGCTAAAACATTTAAAAGAGATTTGCAATTCTGGTAGCGTACCAGACGACTGTCGACTCTTTTTTATGAATTTGTTAAGCGACGAAAGTATTGCAGAAGATGAAACTGTGGTGCCTGACGTTAATGACCCTGACGAAGAAGACTTTTTTAACAATAATGATTAATGAACTGATGATTTGGCCTTTTTCTCAAGATTTTTCTTAGGATAGCTCCAATATATCCTTTTATGTTACCACCATTTTGAGAAAATATATTAATACCAAAAGTAGCTATCTGCGTTTTTTTTATTTAATTTTGTCCTTACAAGTCACTGCCTAAGATTTTTTTACCAAATTAGTATAAAAAACAATCATGAACTGTATAAGTTGAAATATCCGTGATACCTCACAGGGCAATTTGTAGACCTTGATTTGATAAAGTGTATCCAACTTTCTTTTCTGTTTCCTGTATAATTAACATTTTGTAGATAGCCACATATGGAAATAGACCATCGATATCTTTTATATATATATAGTCGTTCCTCTCATTCAATATTTGATAAATTGGGGGATTGCATTTAGAAAAAAACAAACAACATCATACACTACCTACTACCGTCATATTTCTTAGTTTTAATTTAAATCTTAATTTTTCAGTTTTTTGCATGAACATCTACATTACATAGCATGGTTTTATCTTTTTGGTTTCAGATCTCGTTTTAGATTTAGTTTTTGCTTTCATGAATCCACCTTAATCACAAATTTTATATGAAGTTTACCAACAATATTTTTAGCATCATAAACAAGAAAACGCTAATTTGCAATTCACCCCAATTACATATTTTTGTGAACTCAATAAACATTGATATTGACAATGATTAAAGAGTCACTAAACTTTGTAAATCGAAACCGAGATCGAAACAGTGATTGACCAAGAAGCTGAGTTCGAGGAAGGCGTTACACATTTTAAATTATCAAACAATTCCGTAACGTTAAATCCAGCGTAGCTGATGACGTTAAGAAAAACAGGATATGAAATCGGGCTTTGTGAAATAAAAAAGTGCTTAGTTGAATGTTTGCATCAGATATTTCGAATATGAGATTTCCACTGATTCACAAAACACGTCGAAGCTGCGAAATCATATAAATATTTGGTTACATAAATAAATTTACGTTTGTTAATGTCCAATTTACATAAGTGGAGTTACGATTTGCCCCCAAAATGAGTCAATGATGCTATTCATAATTAAAATGAAATTTTGCTGTTTTTGGCAACCTAGTTTTTTTGTGACAAGCTAACTTTGATAGGACGATCACGAAAAATGTGTTCACCTTTTTAAAATATGTTTAAAATCGTTTGTGCCCCCACGTTTAATTTATTAATTCATCTATTTATTATTTAATAGGAGTTTTTGTGGGCATGTGGCAATAATACCAAAGTTAAGAATTTAATTCCGAGCTTCAACTGAGATTAGAGGTAAATAATTTGTATAAATAGAAATAAATCAAACATTTGTATATAAAAAACTCAAAAAACAATATAATATGAAAAATTTCTTTTTTTTGTAAGATGTAATTGTTTCTTTCAAAAAAAATGTATATTATGTATATGGTTTTTTTGAGTTTTTAATATTCAAATGTTTGATTTATTACTATTTATAATAATTATTTACCTCTAATCTCATTCAGATATATTCTTTGAAAATGAACACGTAGTGGTTCGAAAGCTCGGAATTAAATTCTTAAAAGAGTACACTCTTTGGTATTATTGCCACATCCCCACAAAAACTCCTAATAAACAAATAGTTGGCAAATATTTCTCCTTAAATTATCTACCTATTATTTATTTATTAATTTTTTTAAAACAATGTTTTGTCAATATTTTCCCGGGAGTGGAGTAGTTACTACTGTATGCAATTTTTGATTATGGTTAAGATAACAAACTTCTTGTAAATTGTTTTAAATGTTTCGTATACTTTTGAAATAAAAAGACAGATATAGATGTGTAAATAATATTGGAGTTACAAATATTTACTGTTTCATCTGATTTAAAAGATAGGTAAAGTATATTTCACAATATTTCGTTGACTGAACTGACTGACTGAACGCAGTACCGAATATTCAGAAATAAATCAATTTTAAAACTTTCTATAATTTAATGATTTTGAGTTTACTCACAACATACCTAAAATACAAATGGCCTAGAGGCTGAGTAACGAAATACTGTTTTATGTTATACACGAAATTATACATAATAAATTTCAACGAACAAATTGATTTGGTCCTTGTACAGAACAGTTCTTATGAATTTCACAAAAAAAATTGTGCACTTATTCAGTACACTCTCAGGATCTCTAAACACAATTTCTTTATTGGCACACACTTCTTGTTACTTTGCTATTGGCTTTTAAGTTGCAATTTTTCTATTTACGTGGCCATTTTTTCAACACTGTTTAACTTCTTCAATCATTTTCCTTGCCCTTCTCGATAAATTAACCAAGAATCTGTTTTAAAACTTCTTATTATAATTACGATTTTGTCAGATTGTCAGGATAATCTTAATTCTAATACTTTTCGCTCCTCGTATTTTAAGGTTACCCCACTAATTTTTTATAGTTTTATTGAAAAATAATATTATTCAATACCAAATAACAAGTTGAACTTCTGCTGAAACTTGCATTCTACGGTCATTTTAAACTGTTTTCAAAAATTGACTCAAAATACAAATAAGCAGCTGTTGTATACTAATTGATTTTAGTAATGTTAGCAATGTGCTTTTTTCAAATTTCCAAAATGGAATGTATGAAAGGTAATTAGCAGATAATTCACGGGTAATTTAGTTTCGATTACTTCATGTTTGTTAAAATTAATGTTAACGTAACATTGTAACAATAACGAATAATTTTGGAGGAATTCGAATTACCTATTATTATTACAATAATTTAATTTAATGTTTTCGAACATGAACTATTGTAATTTAATTCGGAAGTTAAACATTCCTATTTCAAGCTTCATCATATTGCGATTTAATATAAATAATTGTACAGGTAAAATATATAAGGAAAAACGAAAACAAAATAATAAATTTAAATGTTCCTACCTTTTTTATTGCGGAATTAATTAGTTTAAATATCACATGTTTCTGTTGCACGTACAGATGAACGAGTAAAAAGGTTGTTTTCTATCTTCACTAGTGTTTGTCAACAAGTTATTTTATTTAAATATCCACTTTGTAAATGTGCATCTTGAACTTTTTGTTTATCAAGTGAGGTTGCATTACGCGGCATACTACCCGTATGTATACAAAACATGCGTGGCGGATAGTCTACCTTTTCTTAGTTTACGCGAGATCAAACTACACACTTATCCACGTTACCGCACCTCAAACAACATTCGACTTTACTCACTCTCCTATCCAACTACGAACAAACACTGAACTAAACTTAAACATAAATTGTGGGACTAAAAACCGTTCCAACTACCCAACACAAGAAATAAGCAAAGCGGAGCGTTCGTATTATATTCGTATACAATCGGGTTACAGCCATGCAAGACACTGCGGCTCTGCTGTGATCGTTCGTACTGCTTTGGAAACGAAACTAACATTGGTGCTAGCAAAACATTGTCGCGCGCGGCTGTCTCGCTTAGGACTCTTTATATTAAATTTGTTTTCAATCGTACCTAATAGATTCGCTTTAAAATTAACAGTTTTATTAGAAATGCTCATAAACAAATCACTGAGAGGGAGTTGACTGAAGCCATTTAGAAAAAATACGCTTTGCGATGTCCACCATAACTCCAAAAACCAAAAATTAATTTAGGCCGCAACGTTGGCAAATTTTTGGCGACGGGCTTAATTCACATCCACGATATATACCCTAAAAATCTGTCAAGCGAAAAAACAAAAAGTCGTTAAGGCCACTTGACATGGTGCAATATAAAGTTCATTTTCCACGTTGCGTCATATCGCAGCGACTTGTTGCTGAGACAAATCGCTGCGGGAAAAAGTACAATCAGCATATCGATAGCTTGTTGCTGCGACTCATCCAGGCATAGGGGAAACGTAACGTGTTGCCAATTTGATTGACAGCAATGTCAGAGCGGAGCAGCCAATAGAAATTTTGGGTTCGTGAGAGAAAATCCACCAGAAAAGTTACCAAGTCGCAGCGACTTCTCGATCGAAAATAGAGCAAGTTTTAATTCATGCGACCAGCGCGCCTAACGAAAAAAAACGCCAAGTTGCATGCAACTTTTTCGTCAACTCGCACCGTGAAAAAATGGACTTAACTTGCAATGCAACGCAAGATTTCTCCATCGAAGACATGCGCAGTTGAGACAAAGCTGATCAGTTTTATTTTAAAAATTATTTTTAATTTATTATTTTATTTCTAGCGTGTAAGAAAAGACCCATTTAGAAAAATATAACTTTAGTTATTAGACAAGACCGATTAAAGGACATATGGTGACAAAATGCAGACAAGACATTTTTATGGTTCTGAAAAGTAATCATTGGATTGATTTTGGATTGTAACAGTATTTACATAACCGTTGTATTGAAAAGAGTAAATTTAGATAGTTGTATCATAGAGTTTTATTATAACTTTATCCCTTTTCAATCTTACAAACTTTATATAGGTATTATGTTTCAATAAATTATTTTTTTAAGTTAATGTCTATTTTTTTCTTTCTCATTTGGTTGGGTTAGTAGCAATGTTGCAATGACAAGTGAATTGCATGATGTCAAACAGCATGCACGATTTAATCATTTGTATTGCCCCATGTAAAGCGGGCTTTAGCACCGACTTCAAAAAAGTTATTTCGAAAAGACGCGTTTAGTGTTAAACCATGAGAAGATATCTTGCGAGAGGTATTATTATGAGAAAACTGTCTCCTCTTAAAAATCCATACTCATAAAATGCACTTAAAATAAATAGGTATAAACAAAAAACAACGAAAAGTAAACAAACAAAAATTCTTAAAAGATATCAATCAATTATTATTTTTAAGAGGTGGACAAGTGTGGGAGACCAGACGCCACTGTGTTCTATAGGTTAGAAAGCACAATAAAATAACGCAAACAGTACATAATATTATTAATTATACAAATCAAGTGTTTTTTTAACGTTTAGTAGGTGTACCTGGCTATGTTAATTGTTATACGACCCAGAAGCGTTATGACATATGATAATTCCGTTATAAAATATTGATTTTTACCAAAACTTGTTTTGAAGGAGGACGTTTCTAATAATAGATGGAAGATCTTACACACACGAGCAGGTAGAAAGGTACCTTTTTAAGACTACCTCGTGCACACAGGGTGTCTATAAAGGGCAAACAATTTTGATTGCATTTACCTACCTCACTACCCGTCATGGAAGATATAGGTAGCTGATATAGTAGGTATTTTCAATCTTCTATACTACTTCTCTTTAAGTTTTAAGGAAAAAACAAGTGACATTGTGGAAGTTCAGAAATACAATTGACAATTTCAACTTATGCTTTATAACAATTGTGAATTTGGCAAGTTGAACATTTTGTGTGAGGAAGTTCTAAAGACATACACCTACAACCTGAATAACAAAAGCTATTCAAGTGTGGTGCTACATATAACACTGTCATCTATTAAAAACATGGAACTTGAAAACTTTTCTGGATAAAAACTATATAATAAATAATACACATGTGGTTCGAACAGTTACATGGATTTTTACATATGAAGATATGGCATTTCTAGTCCGTTGTTACTATGTGTCTCGATGTCACTGTCAGTAATTCAGATTTCAAAATATACATAAAGAGATTTAACAAACTGAAGATATGATTGTCGCTCTTATTCAGGGAAATTGGGAAATCCTTTTTTGTTTTGTGGACATTTTTCAAAACCAAATAATTCAACAAAAGTAAGCAATTCATACATGAACACAGACCAAATACAATATATAGATAAAGATAACAGCACCACAATTTTGACATGAACTGGCCTTCAAATATTAAGCACACCTGTAAAAAGTTGAATAGTGTAAGTATATTATGCTCTGGTCTGGTGCACTCCACAGTCTTATTGGATTCAGCTAGCTAATCACTGATAACGTTTATTAGGCAGCATTTATGGTGCATCAATTTCAGTCAAATCTTCATATTTTTGGCTCAAGCTTGGCAACGTCGCAATTTATGGTAGAAGAAAAAATAGGCCTAGATGCAAAATTTTACGCTAAATTCGATGGTGAACAAAATTATAATTATTATAATGTTGTTTCTTTTGGACTGAACACCCAGTAAGTACCTATTTCTTAAAATATTTTCAACAATTTTTAACCAAAACATTTCTTTGTACTTTTTATTCTAAATAAGATATTGCATATATTGTGTTTTTTCTAAGACCTGTTCTATATGATGTAAAATATGATCTAAAAGGATGAATAAATTATTATTATAGTAAACTTGTATGGTGATGTCCTCTATTTGAGTTGTTGTTCCTTATTTATTTATTTAGCCACTTCCGAATTTCCCATCTTATGTAAACCTTTGTTATTCCACAAAACGATTCCGGATTTATGAAGTCTCCTTTAGAACATTCTTTAGCTAACTAGTCCGCAGTATCATGAACTACAATACCCCCACGTGCCGGCACCCATATTGTTATACCTTGCCAGCCTGTTAATGGATTCTTTGCTTTTTTGCACCAGTCTAGTTCTAGCTGTTACATTAGTGAGAGCTTCAAGTAAATCCTAAATAGTGAATATTTCAATTTTTTTTCCGATATACTTATCGTCTTCAGATGTTTTTATCAACACTGGCTATATCGGCAATCTCCTTGCTTCAAACACAGACGTATATAGACCAATGCTAAAGAAAATTCTCTTTCCAGGACCATTTATACCAGCCCCAGTGTCATGGTTTGTTTTGGAAACATCGGTGAACCAGATAATTTCCCCAGAAACATTTCCTAGCTAAATTACCATTGATTATTTTTTGTAGATACGATAGTTTAGCAATAACAAAAGAAAAATATCGATTATTTTCAAGGCTAATCTAAAAATGTATTGTCATGCAATTTAAAAATCTCATCTAGAACGATAGTACCTTTTACATCGATCATACATAGTCGAGTAATAAGTGTATTTCGACATGGATCATATTCATTCTAATACTAAATACACACCTGAACGCTGTTCAAAATAACGGTACTTTATTTAAATTTTACTCATGTCAAGAACAAACACAAACCGTATTTCCTGTTCCAATCGGCTAGACTCAAATAAATATGTAGGTAATAATAATAATTTGTTAAAATGTTTTCTAATTCAACACTAATCCATTAATCCAAAGTTGGGATAACCTGCAATAGTTTTTAGATCATACAATTATAGTGATTGGGATGATATTTCTTTAATGCGTAGGCAAAAAGACGAGATGATGCTGATTCATATAATTCGATTCTCCAAATCAGATCAAATTAAATTATAATGTGGGTTTATAATAACATTTTGCAGGAGAAAAATGTCTCCACACAAAAAAACGATAAATGTGTACACTTAACATTTCATAGAGATCAAATTTACGGGTGCCTAAATGAATTAAAAAAAATCTGTCTACAATTCATCGACATCGAAATTAACTGTTAGAATTTATGGAACGAAAAGCTTGGAGATCTACAATTTGTAAACAAATTAAAAACCCCCTGTGCCAAGCTAACATAATTTTTATCAAACTTTTACCCATCAGACCATTTTATACAATTTTTATAACGTTTAATAATACTGGGTTGTTCGAGTCGAACAAGTTCTGCTTCCATCAGTGAACTAATTCCTTCAAGATCAAATCTTTACAGACAGCAACAAATTGTTTTTGCTGCAAGGATAATTTTATAGAAATAAACGAGTTCCTTAATTTAAATGCATATCAACACCATTCCTGGTACTTCTAAAATGATTATTCAGAAATAAATTCATAGATAACAAATCAAACTCATCCATAACGCGAATTCCATATAATTAAAAAATATTAACGTTCCGCATGACATATTAGATTCATCACACACTGTACTATAACAATAAGTAACTGATGAAGGCTGGAAATGTAGTCTGCATTAAAAATAAACGTTCAATATTACTCACTCTTCATTATCAATAAAATTGAACGGTGATCATTAAACTCAGTTCAAGAAATATATTTACTATAGTATTACAAATATATAAATATGAGGTAGATATACATTAACTAAGCTAATGGAAATTTATTTACTTTAATTACAGTTTCCTGCAAATAAATTGTGATTTTAGTAAAAAGTGTTAAAGAAGCCAAAGTGTAATTCAATATCCTTCGTGGTACATAGCCAGGGAAGTAGTTGTTGCTTCTTAGTCGGTCTTTGTTCTTTGTTTATCAAAGACTCTGTGAGGCGTTATAAGAGTATTATACTATTACCTTTGACATCTAATAGAAATTAACTGTAAAATACGAGGCTTGTTCAACTGAAACCCGTCAGGTTAGCCTTGGAAACAATTGTAATCATTCAACTGACGTTTTCCAACATTAATAGTGTATGCAAACGTCACACTGATCTGTTTATTTCGTTTATATTTTTTTTCGACCATGAAGGACCCTTGCTGATAGAGTTTACAGAACCTAGAGTGCATATCAACGCAAACCTGTATAATGAAACTTTGAACAAGCTCCATCAAGCAATAAGAAGAAAACGTCCAGGGAAGCTTTCACGTGGTGTTATTCTGCTTCACGATAATGCTCGGCCTCATGTTGCCAACGTAGAGGAAGAAAATCTGCAACGAAAGAAATGGAGGATATTAGAGCATCCACCCTATAGTCCCGATTTATCGCCTTGCGATTTTCACATCTTTGGGCCACTAAAAAAGGCGTTAAAAGGTAACCGTTTTCAGTCGGACGCAGAAGTACAAAACGCTGTGAATGAATTCTTCCAGCAGCAGCCACAAGAATTCGATAAGCAGGGTATACGAGTATATCGGTTGGTGAAACAGTGGGATATGTGCCTCAATTGTAGTGGTAGTTATTTGTAACTGTACTTGTCAATAAATTTTTCCTGGACCAAAGATGGGTTTCAATTGAACAAGCTACATACATTCTAGTAGTTAGCTCCAATTGTAAGCATACAAGGATGAAAAATGACATTATTATAGAGCAGTGTTTATCCAAAATCAATTGCAGAAGCTAAAGCACGTGTTCATCTCCCTTACTGACTTTTTATTTTGATGATTTTATTATTTTAAATACATAATAGAATTACATTGTATGAACAATTTTTTCGGATAATACGGGAATTAAATTTTTTTTGTTTATTTGAATTTTGATAACCTATCACATTTCACAATAACTAATTTTTGCAACTGTTGCATCCAACATATGACATTATTTACCCAACTTAATATAGAAGATAACCAACAAGTCAATATTATAGCAATTTTTTACACAAACAGTATTTTTTCCTAATATTGGAATCAAAGGAAGAGAAAAAAAATAATCTAAACGATGGAAGAAGAAAGCTACTGTGTTGGCGAAACTCGTCACGACTATGTATTGAACTTACTTTAAATATAATGAATGTTGAAACAAATTAAATTGTTTCATTTCATCGTTTAGTACGGATCTTCATGAAGTAAAAGCCCAACTATTCCAAAAATAATCTGGTTAAGCAATTATATTAATTCTTTTCTACATGTCTAATACATAATAGTAGGTTTTATTGAAATTCTATCTCTATTTACCATGAGTTACACAATAATTTGATAAACTATGTTTTAATAGAGATACTAAGTTGCTGTGAAGAGATGGCTTGGACTTTTAACTTAATTATATCAATGCATGACGAGGATGGATTCAAACGAGAGATTTGAAGTCCCATGAATTGAATATAAGGTGCACACTTAATATGATCAACTTTATTTTGTATATATGTTGGAAGGAATTTAATCAAACTGACTTATCCACTGCGGCTTTCTCAGGAATAAAAGCGGAAATGACCAAAGAGTATAAATCTGTAAAAACAATTTTGAAAGATGTGACATCCGGTTTTACCTCTATTCATTCATTCATTCATTCCTTCGTTCGATTGGATTGTGCCCAAGGCACTGGAACTGAATCTTTTTACCATCACCCATATTATCTAGGAACTTCCATTCCAGAAGCTTCGTGTCTTCTATATAGGCAGAGTATGTGAGTAGGTGTCTCAGCGTAGAGTTCACATTTCCTGCACATAGGTTCACTAACTTTGTCCATTTTGTGCAGTTGTTTTCTCAAGGTGCAGTGTGCAATCACTAGTAACTGCCTGCAAATGTCTCTTGCCCAGTTTAAATAGCCTGGTTCAGATTTCCTTGTTTACCTTGCTCAGTAAAATCTTTGTATGGAGGTGTTATTTTGTCAACCTAACTGGTCCGCCATTTCATTACCTGCAATTCCCTCATGTGCCTATATTAGAGACAGTTTGTTGTCTCTTGCCAGCCTGTTAAGGGATTTCTTACAGTTTTTTATCAGTTGTTAGAGTACTGATAACTTTAGCTGAGAGCCTGACTTTGATTTGGAGCCATCGGAGAACCAGATGATTTCTCCAGAATTACCTGGGTGCATCACCTGTTCCCTAGATAGGATGATAATGTTCACTCGCTCAGTGAATATATTCTCCGTTGTCATCCTATCAAAACTCATGTGAAATATGGGTTCATTTAGTAATGTCCCATTGTTCTCGAACATTGTTCGGTGACTATGATGGGCTCATTTACAATTTTTTTTTTATTCTACCATTAGGAAGAGCACATCATTTTGAGGCTCTGTGCAAAAAATTAGACGCCAGTGAGACTCCTAAGTCGCCTAAAAAAATTATAAACATTAAACAGCGCTCCTCTCCGAATTTCAGGCGTGACGTCATCGCATATGAAATATCTTGCTCGTTCAGAGAGCGGATACCGCGCCGATCGGTTTTTGGTTAGATGACTACTTAGCTAGTAACAGTACTTTGCTTGCTTATATGCTCATTATTATTTATTATACGTTTTAGCAAACTCTAAACAGTGTTATGTTTGTGAAATAAGAACGTTTAGGAATAATTTAAACTATTCGACACAATGGACCAGAACCAGAATAAAAAAAGTAAAAGTACTACGATTGAAAAATCTAACAAAACATTTATTTCAATTAATAAGGATGCCAAAAAAATGGAATGGCAGAGAAGCATAAAAAGACTCAAAGTCACTGATAAGTCAACATACTTTGTTTGTGTATTTTTAGGCTTTAATTTTTCTTCAATCAGAATCGTTATAAATTACCTTATAAAATACGTTGTGAATCCATATTGAGAGGGTTATTGAAAACCACACGCTTGTATTAATCTAAATTTATAAAAAAATAGATCGTATTGTTCTTATCGCTTGTGGTGTTATTAATGTTCAAAATTATTTAATAAAATAATGGGTCAGTTCTTCACAAATTAAATTTTATTAAATACTGCTTTTTTCCAAAAAACAGGTAATCTTTTTCAGTAGATCATCAACAAAACTGGCGTGTATTATGTTTTAAAAGAAATTATTTTATTTGATTCAAAGTCCGGATCAGCTCTAACAAATATCGCTTTTTCTACCAGTGAGGTGCATGTGCATTTGAATCTGATATAAACATTTGGAACTAATATTACCTGCTTCATCAAAATAAGTTTTTCTTGTTCTTTTCAACATTGGTGATTTAATTTCCACTACACATTCATCATAAATAGCATTTGGAGAAGCTCCTTTAATTGGGCAGCTTGCAGCTAAAAAAAGTGCAATTTTTTACTGAGTACTGGAATCACCCTGTATATCATTTGAGAGAGCATGTATTTATGAAAATATTGACATTTTTAATCATTCTGGCCGGAAAACAACCAAAAACGATGAGTCACATAGTATAAAATTATAATTTAATAAACTCGTGTTTTTTATTGAAAAACTTCATAATTATTAGCAAGTCCACTTCTGGAAGATTTAATGAGTCTCTTTTTTTTTAATTAGGTCCACACATTTTATTTTATTAACACAAAAATTTTGTAAGTAATTCAAAATAAATAAATTCTACGCTAGGCACGTTACAGTCAGAAGCGTAATGTTAGTGCACATTAACTTTCATATGCGGTGACGTCACAGTCATAGTCTTCCCCACGCTACGGTATGCTTGTTTAATTGGTTGTATTAGGAGAACGACATATTCTATCGACACGAAATTTTCAGAATCATATTTTTATCCTTAGCACTTTGTTTTACGACAGTTAAAAATGATTTAAAAATTTTCGTAAACGAGCCCATTTATCCCGATTTCAGCCTAAGAATTGCCATCATTGCCTCCAAAGGAGGAAGTCCAATAACGGCTTACGTTGATGCTGCCCCCGTGCTATTCATTGTCCTAAGAGCCGAACGACTTCAAAAAAGTATCACCAAATACAACCATGGACTTCGCCAGAAGCACAGAAATGTAGGGTGAATTGTAATCCCTAGGGGTGAGCCACAATAGACCTAAAGAAGGTCGCAATGGAGGTGGCGAGAAGGCCCCACTCACATAGAACCTAACCTAACCTATGTAGAAGCTCAGATAGGAGCAACAGTGAGCTCTATAAATTCAATTATATTATGTCCAAGAGAGAATAGGATACTTCCCGTCCACGAAACGCCCACTTCTATAGACATTGTCTCTCTATTATACCCTTCGACTCACAAAATGTCTAAACGGAAGATAATGATTTGCCGAATATGTATGTATTTGAATTATTATAAGTATTGAATAGATGAGGCTTTTACTTGATGTAGATCCATAGTAAGTTATGAAATCAAACAATTTTATTTTGTAAAATATACATTGTAATTGTAATACTTACAATGTAGATTTTACAAAATAAAATTGTTTGATTTCATAACTTATTATAAGTATCTCGTGTCTGTAAAAATAGTAAGAGGATATAGATAAAATTGGGATTTTCTTACTACGAAATCTTCACTCAACTAGTGGAATTACCATCATTATCAAAGATGACAAAGTTGTTATCATGTAAATTTATTTTTAAACACATCGCGTAGTCAAGGACGTTACATTTCTAATATACAATATAGGTTGTTGTTGTTTTTGTGCTTCTTAACCTGAGGAGTGAGAAGAGATTTATGTTTCTATCTCAGTTTCTCTCGTAAAATTACGTGTTCTTTATTTCGGTTGTAGGCTTTAAGAAAAGGAATGCAAACACTTTTAATTTATGGCATTTTTAGGTTATGTGTCATGTCATTCCATCATTTCAGTCTTTTGGCAATGATTACTGTCAGAGGTTCCGAGGTCACAGGTGTTTTACCTGCGTTTTTTAAATAATTTTTAAGTGTTATTTATTGCATAACTTGCAAATATCCCCGTTATATAGTGGTTTATAATAGTACATAATTCCGCAGGATACCAACTTGCTTGTTTTGAATATATTATCTAGAAATTAGACGTCATAAACATTTTTGACACTAAATTAAACATCGCAAAGTTTAATCAGTATGATATATACAATTAAATACTTACACAAGGTGTAATGAGTTGAAATAACTGTAATTGAAGCGTGCCTAAACGATTTGAAAAATAACAGGAAAATGAATATTTTCATTAACTGCATACGGGTATTCAGATCACAATATATAATCCTCCGTTCGAAAGGAAGTATTCATTTAATTTCCTGTATAACGGTTATCCATTTTTAGATACTTGATAAATTACAATTACATTTTTATTAAAAATTGTGTCAAATGTTAGAAAAATTAAGGTTATCTGAATCTCTTTAACAGGATAAAGGAAATTCCTTTTGTTAATTTTTTTGAAAATCAACCAACAATCTTATTTTTAATTCAATGTTTCGGAAGCGTACAAGCTACCGTTATCAAGAATGATTAATTTAAAAAAAATCTGGTGCCTATACGACACTACGAAAAAACCTACAACTAGACAATCAATCATATTTTGAAGTATAAGAATGGAAAAAGAATAGTAAACTTTATCTACGACTACTAAATATTTTTGTTGTTGTTTATTTGTTGGAAAATTTTGTTACATTGTTAGAAACACTATTATTTTCTTTTCCCAAATATTTCAAACAATATATTTTTGTTCATTTTAGGATTTTTTAACCTTGTCAAAGGTTGTCACATTTTTAGAACCCCTCACCTCTGATGTGACGTCGCACATTTTTTAGTTTTATACTTGTATTCAAAAAGTTATCAATAGAAAGAAGTTATATTTCATTTTTTTTTATTTTTATTAAATAATCTTCAATAAAATTAACATAAAGTCAAATATTTTATATAATAGAAAAAACAAACGAATAGTTAGGAAACAATAAACGACTAATTATGTTAATTAACGATACATAACTTTTTTTTCGCCAATTTACCGATAAACCAATCATATTAACACCAAAAAAGGGCGGAAAATTCATAACGCCACGATTTTTGAAGTTTTCCAACATCTGTCACCTGATTACTATGACGTTTCACGTGAATTTTTTAATAAATCTTCAGTGAATGTCAAAGTTTTTTGTTATATTTTCCTATTTTGAAGTTTAGGTATTAGGTAGTCGAAAAACAGTTGTGTGTCACACATACAGGAAACGTTTTAGCAGTCCTCAACTCCCGCTACGCTCTCTTGTGCATGTCACAAAGCTTTTAACCCCCCCTCTCATTTGTCACACTATGGCAAATTTCGACATAATTTATCGACATAATTTATCGATGGACCCAAACTATCTGAAATGAAAGTTCGCGGTATGCTGAGTTATTACAGAAAAAATTGCAAATATCTCAAGTATTCTGGGAGAAACATTTCTAAAAGTTTAAAAAACCACCTCTTAATTTTTAGACACCCTAATGTCATTTGAAGGAAAAATGATAAGGACATTTTGATGAAAAGTTTAAGGCCCTACAATTTTTTTTCTGTAGCTCCAATGGTTTATGCGTTATTAAAAAAATAAAATAAAAACACCTCACCTGTATATTTCAAGGTAAATTATATAACAAATTCAAAACCATTCAAAATTATAATTTCATGAACTTTTTACTTGTACTAAAAATGTACATAATATGTCGAGGAATTTGTAAACTGAATCACTGCTTGCACTAAGATAAAATTATTTCATTAACGTCCCGGAAGCTCTGCTTCCCGTATTTTACATATGGATAATTATAATTATATCGGTTCCTGTAAACGAAAGAGTATTTTTGCAAACGTTTTCCTGGTTAATTGTAAATTAGGAAAGCAAACAAATAGCAAAAAAAAATCATATCAAAAGTAGAAAGAAAATTATTCCATGGTAATTTACAGTTGTTATTTTTATCATCTCATATTCATATTCATTGTGGGATATTTATTTTGATACGTAAGTGGTTTTGTTAGCAGGCATATGACTAGGGATCAAAAAGTCTTCATTCCCAATGTGGTAACAACGGGATTTCTTTCATATTAATTAGTTTTTCATCGGAACTAATGTGACTATATTGTTGTTAAATGCCTCCACAAAGGCTTGATAACAGTCTCTATGGCAGTTTTAAAGTTGCAGTTGATTCTTCAGCGCTTATAATACCATAGAATACTGTTTATGGATAGGGATAATTTAAATGTCATGCTCGAACAAAAAAAATGTTTTTTCAAGTTTGTTTTGTTAAAACTTAATTATAAGATACTTATTTTAATTTTCTTTTACAATCATAAAAATACATTTAACACGACTTCGCTTTCCATTAGAAATTGTGAAGATAGTAACTCTTCGTGGAAACAATGAATTTAAAATTTGTTTATAATTTTTGTTTCGTGTCTTCATCCCATTCCATTTAGATGCTAAAAGGAAGTAGGGGTATAATAATTTACGACCGCAGTCAATAGTATAGTGATTTGTACTGTTTAAAGTTAGCCTATTCATAACTTTATGAATAGAAAATCAATTTTATTATTCGGCTGTCGTTTACAATAAACTTTTAAAGATTTAAAGTTGATTAATAATATAAGTTTTGGCTGAATATTTTACAGTTTTAATACAGTGTAACAGTAGATTGCGACTCCAACTAGAATCGCAAAGCGTAATTATGGTGTCATCTGTTCATCCATTTTTTTCTTGCATCTTTGATTCCTCCTTCGTCCTACCCGTTTTTTGTCGGTCCCATCTCCTGCTACACCTCAGCCTCTTGGAATTTTTGTGTATTCTGGATTTAGTTTCACAACATCCACTCCGTAACTCTAGTCTCCTGTAGTACTGTATTCTTCGGAAGTCCCTGGGCAGTCTGAATACTTTGTGACTTTAGCAATCTAAGGAATGTTCTCCGTTGTACAGCACCATTTTGTGCAGGTGTCCTCTAATTGGACTGTGTCCAGTGAGAAGAACCATTCATTAATTTGGGTTGTGCTCAACAAGTACCTGAACTACATCTTTGTACCATTTCCCATAATGGAGTTGTCTTCAAATATCTCTTACCCAGTTGCAATAGTCTCTTTAAGAGTTTCTTTGCAGTTGACCTTCTGTTTTTTATCTTGCCAGTTTCCCTCGTATATAATCATTTGTGATTCCACGTAATGGTTCCGGTACTATGAAGTCTCCTTTAAAGCTAACTGGTCCGCCAATTCATTACCTGCAACTCCCTCATGTCTCGGCACCCAAACTGGAGACACTGTGTCGTTTCTCACCAATATGTTAAATGATTATTCACAGATTTTTTACCATTAATTAATTGCTAATAGCTTTAAGCAGAGCCTGCTAATATAGAGTAGTTCTTCAGCTTGTTGTTCCCACTGTTTTTAATCATTGTTTGACCAGGGTGCTTGAGAGGGGCTTCATTCCACCCTTCTCTATTTTTAATTAACCAAGTCCCGAATGCATTCTAGGATATCAGATTTAGTACCCAAGAGTTTGGGTTTTGGACAGTAATTACAATTACCAACAGGATGTGGTCAGTGGCAATAATGTCCTTTTCCTACGATCACATAGATTGACCACTGGCAAGCTGTCAAATATATAATTTTTAATTAGATTCACCTATGTAATATCCAAATTTGAAGCAATCTATTTAGGAAGTGAAATTTTGTCATTTTCTTGATTAAAAAAAAAATTAGGGCGCGGTCGAGGATCGAACCCGCGTACTCTTCGTCAGAAGTCCGGTGTTGTACCAACTAATCCAAATCACCTATTATAATAGTAGAAAAATGTAATCATCTTGAAAGGTATTCATGAAGTATGTATGAAGTATGATGAACAATAATAATTTCACTTTCAATTTCTATAATTATCCAACCAATTAATAATTGTAATAACCTACTTATATATTATAGGTGCTTTCGATTATTCACTTTTGGCTGCTAGTAGCAGCTCGTGTAGTGACTGAATTCCGTTCGTTTATTACCGGGCATGACGCCTAGTCTTACCTTCCCCCTATCCCTCAAGCACATACCGAAAAGTATGAGCGTCAAGCTACGGACATTAAATATTTGACGTTTGTCCGGTTTGACGTTTATTTAAAGGTTAAGATTGTGCCGATTAAGATTTAAACCTCACTAAAAATATCTAAATATGCAAAATTATATTATCAACAACATTATAATTGAAAACTGTTCTTCTAACAACACAGCAAATTAATTGGCATTGGCACATGAGGATCCTAAAAAATCGTGTTCGTTTTGCTCAAAAGTAGTGACGAATGAGGCGTCACGCACAAGTGCTAGGAGCCCAAGTGAACGAAAGCAACATATATAGTTAAACTACTTGAATTTCTGTCACTATTGATAGTTATTGTTAATTTTGAAATCAATTATGTTGACTTTAATTGTAACATTTTGTGTATTAATATGTCAGATGTTGATAACACATTATTGGGTGAAATTATCACGTTATCGTAGGAAAAATACTGTACATTACTCGTGCGGAAGTGATTTTTCACACTCTTGTGATTGTCGCACTCGGCTCATGCCTCGTGCTACAATATTTCCCACTCGTGTGAAAAATGAACTTTTCCGCACACGTTACTACTACTACTACTACTAAATGTGCAGGCGAGCCTTGTCCTGGACAACTCAAGCCAAGGTTCCGACACTGAGGCCACTGGCGGGCCCATTGTGCCATTCCTGCTACCTAGTCATCCATGAAGCCGAGCCCTTCAATAAAGGCCACGACCTTTTTCAGTGGATGCCTGCTTGTGTCTCCAGGAGCCATGACAGTGACTCCGAAGATTCGCCTGCGTAATACAGCCCATTGTGGACACTCTAAGAGAACATGAACTGACGTTTCATCAGTCATGCCGCAACCCCTACATAGGGAACTTTCCTCTACTCCTAGATTGTAGAGGTGCTTCCTCATACAGCAGTGCCCTGTTAGGAGTCCTGCTATCTTCCTTAGCCTACTCCTTGGTAGTTCAGTGGCTGCC
>CAJUYH010003597.1:5635-16819 GCA_910591685.1 Galerucella tenella | reverse complement strand
AGTTTCGGTTTATTGTTAGTTTTATTTGTAGCAGCCTGTCGATGTGTTTTTTGCTTTTTGTAACACATATAGGTGCCCATAGTACCGGTTTTTCAAGATGTTGAAGTAAATTGTTGTTAAGCTATCTCTATTGTTTTTTTCTTGTTTACAAATATGAAAAAAACATTTTATATTTATTGTAATATTTTTGATAACGAATAAAAATATACAGAGTGGCCCAAAAGTCTGGAAACGGCAAATTATCTCGTAAATTGTTGGTCCCAATTGTACAAAATTTGGGGTACACCTATTTTAGGATACGGAGATCTTATATTTGATATTTGCAATGTTGCCGGGTTTACTGTTATTGTATATTATTAGTGGCTTTGGTTTTTCAAATTATTCACCCTGTATGTTCATTCAATATTGGAATCTCCTATTCAATACGAGTTCAACCATATGTAACACTTAGGATTTTATGTAGTCTGGAAGGTCTAAAATACATAAAACATAAGTCTGACAACGCCAATTTGTAAACTGAATTTTTCAGGTATCCCCAATAAAAATAATCTTTAGGATTGAAATCAGGTGAACGTGGAGGCCATTCAATTCTACCTCGTCTACCAATCCATCGTCCGGGAAATATCTTATCTAAATAACGCCGAACATTTACACCAAAATGAGCTGGAGCTCCAGCTTGCTGAAATCATATCTGATTAAAATTGGCTCTAAGCAAGTTTCTTAGTGTAGGTACAATTTTATTTGTAAGTAGTAGTACACTCTGTATAAACTGGTTGATTATTGTTCAATTTTTTTCCACCTCGGGCATCATATGGTACATTTTTTGTTATTTCATTTAATTAAACTTGACTATTTTATTGTTATTAATATAGTATCAATCAATCAATTATTGAGTTACTTTGAATGAAATGTGGAAACATTTACCATAAATGCCATTTTCTAATGCAGGTAAAATTGAAATCTTAAACATATAGGAACTCTGTCAAAGCTGTTACTGCTCAGGCTCTCAAGGTGGCGTTATTCAATTAATTTGCCGTATATGCGGCAGATGCCTATCTATCTGTGATCAAAACCTACTTCACAGTACTTAAAATTCTGTTTTTTGGACCAAAACTTTACATCAGTTAACTGAAAAAAACATTAACCTTCCAGATATGATAAGGGTCCCCAAAATTAAGCCCAAAAGCTTGGTTGTGGTCCCTCATAAAATAGTATATTAAGTAGCAAGTGTCGAAAACGTTACTTTAGTCACGAGTTTTCTGAGGCACGAGTGGAGCGAAGCGGAACGAGTGCTTTATGAAACGAGTGACTAAAGATGTTTTTGACTCTAGGTGCTTACTATACTTTTTCTATACACATAGGAAAAAATAAAAACATTATTATATTATATTATATTATTCTAATGCGAATGTCAATCCCGTGTTTTGGATGCGGTTTTAGTGACGGAAGAAGAAAAAAGTGCTTTTACCATCTGGTAGTGGAATTCAACTTATAATAAAGTAGCGTAGGTGCCTATAATAGGTGAATGAAAAAAACCTGTCCAAGAACGTGATTTGTATATTCTCATGATTATTGGACGTTTTATTTTTTATTTTCGTTTTATGTACTACTTGTTCATTTAAACATCTAAGCGATTAGTTATAGCTTGTGAAAAAGCAAATAATTGTATGATATGCATGACTGAATAGGAGTCACTTTTGATATTATAAGTGAAACTAATGAAAAGTTGTTTAAAAAAAACTGTAACATGCAATCGGTGTATTTCATTCCAGACATTCTTCGGCTACCACATTGTATCAATTGGTTGAAAGTGAAATTTCCTCTGAATTTTAGAAACTATAATCAGTTCGTTTTAATTTTATTGTTAATGAATAAATTATGCCTAACAGAATCAATACAGAGTGGATTATTGTTACGTGAAGTTTAGATTGATATACTATGTTAGTGAAAAAGAAATAAAAACATAACTTTTTCAAACATAACTTTTCTTTTTTTTATTAAACCAGAGCGAATTAAAAGTGTATATGAACTTATTTTTCAACGACCTTTCCAAATCTGTTATTATTGTTTATGAACGCTATTTGGTAAAAAAGTTAGCTCGCGTTTGAAAGTTTTGTACAGGAATCCTTATGACGCATCTTATAAATAACACAGTGTATACTATAAAAACATTGAAAACTGACTGAAAGTTTAGGTAGTGCCTCTAGTACATCAATACCCGGGAACCAAATTACCAATGACCTTTTTGAGGCTGGTAACTAAATTACATATTATTGGCATGCATCTTAAATTGGTTTAATTTACTTTTTTTATCTATCCCATCAGCCTCATGACTGACTATCATGTAGCTTCTTGCCGGTGGGTTCTTATTTCATCTTATTTATACATTTTAGAAATGCACTATCACGATTTTTTTAATGGAACACACTATATATTTTCTTCCTTACTTGTGGCATTATTTATTATTTTTTGGAACTTTAGTTCTTTACGTCAGGTTATGTACGTCTGATTGTTACGTTACGTTACATTACGTTATGTTACGTTGCTTCGTTATGTGCCTTGCTTGCGTGCGTGTGCTCTCTCCTGAGTGTCTCTCTGGTTTACGAAGCAGCGATTCATATGCTTCCGCCGGGAATCTAACCCGGGCCGCCCGCGTGGAAGGCGAACATTCTACCACTGAACCACCGATGCTACATTAAAATTCCATACAAAGGTGGTATTCGCAGTGCTGGTGACCTACTTGAATTTGTTCGGATACATTTTTACTATTATTTCCATAATTTTCTTTGCGCGATTGATCTTTTTTGTTTATTTACAGCATCGGTTGTCAGGACGGTAGGTTGTGTTTACTGGTTTCTAAGTTTAACACGTCGGTAAGTGATTTACTTACCGTTCAGACGTCGAAAGTAATAAATAGCATAAAAACAATTTCACCAAAATGCAAAATATATTTTAAACTGATCGAGAAGTATAAATGTGACTTTTGACATTTCGTTCATTTCGAAGAAATTTAAATTATTTTATTCGGAATTTATTTCAATACGATCGCGCAAAAAATGGTAAAAGCATCTCGAACGTTAAGGGTAATTACAACGTTTGCATGTAGATTCCTCTCGTAAAATTGGACAAAACGATATGAGGATTAAGGGGTCTAGCACATTCACTTTTCGAAATACAGGGTGTTGAAATTTTGAAAACTTGAATGTCTTAATTCGATAACTTCAAAATGGGTGGATAAATTGATTTGACATTTGGCAGGTTGTTTTTAAATGTAAAAGGGCATATTTTGATAGAAATAGTAGTTTGTGCAACTAGTGTGGATATGATGGCCATATCGTTCAAGTGCGATATGGACAATCCACACGAGTCGAAAAGCATATTTTTTCTACGACCCACTCAAGAAAAAAATCTAGAAAATAAAAATTTCTATAAACTGTAATATAACTTCAAATTGGAAATTTAACAATTCAATTTTATGTTTCCACTAATTTTTTTGTGGTAAACGTACAGTTCTTGAATATCCAATTTGTATAATGCTACGGTTTCCCTTTTTAAATATACGATGCTGTTTTAAGTAGATGTTGCCAGTCGGACTCCCTCATGAAGGGTACCGTACCATTATCTTTAATAATGAATATTCTGCTAAATATTTCAAACGTCTACCTGTTGTCGTTATTAATATCAAGCAGAATAATTATTTAAAAATAAGATTAACAATAAAAAAAAACTTCTTCACGGGGAATCGAACTCGGGTCTACCGCGTGAGTCTGGTTTGCTTACTACTCGACCACCAAGGCATATGCAAATTGTTTATCCATAACGTCAGATGTATTACATAATTTTTGCTTAAAAGGAACTAAAGTTCCTACCGTGTGTCCCGCGGCACGTTTTACCTTTTTTCTCTTATTTTTTGGGAATGAAAACCACAATAATGTTTTTTATTTTTCTATTTCGACGTTTCGGTAGCGTTTCAGCTACCTTTGTCAAGATTAAATAATGATAAAATAATTTTTGGTCCCTATCTGACACAACGAAAAAGATATTAATGTAACTAGGGATCTTTCTGATTGTGCGGAATACGGAATTTTAAAAATTCACAATACAACCTTTACGTTGTCCAGTTTAATAGGACCTATTACTTGAGCCATTATTAGTCATCTTTTTTAGATTGTCCAAGCGTTGTTATTTACGCTAAACGTGCCTAAGTGTTGATTTGCTGGAGGTACCTGTTATAAGCAGAAATACGTGACAATCTTATGACTGATGATTGATTGTATTTCTGGTGATTTTATATTCGTTTTGAATCCGTAAATCTAACTCACTCTCACACTTCTACCCATTGTGCCCGTGGGAGGTGGTAAATAGTTTACTTCTCAGGTAGATTTACAAGGACAACACACGAAATATTGTTCTCCTAACCTAACAAAAAAAGTTTAAAAATCTAAAAAAGTATTAATAAATTTGTCTATATGCATGTGTATACAGGGTGATTCATTATTGCTATTTTTTACTGTTGCGAATATGCAGAATAAATATTTAACAAATAATTTGATAAACATGATACGAACGAATATTCTCATGTACAAATATTTCCTCCGCTTTTGTCATTATTGTTTTCTTGTCACTGATAGTTATTTTTTGAATTGTCAACATAATACAAACGAAAAATTGAGGAAGAGCCAATTTTAAACTAGGAATAAATAACAATTGAAGGTTGGTATTAAAGGCAAAACCAGATGATTGGGTAGAAATTTGCCAGACATTTTTTAATTGGTATGACTTGATACTTAACGCTATTTGAAAAAAAATAATGGGTATCCCCAGTAGGGAGGGGATGAATCTGACGTGTATTTCATTAGCGCTAAAAAATGTCCTACGCAATTTAAACGTTGATAAGATTGGGCATATATATATTACAGTTCTACAGGCCTTAGAGGCCCATGACTTATCAATTACATAGGTATACCAATTATATACATTTTTAAATTAGGTTTCTTCATCTTCCTCTATTTTTCTTACTAGGGCTTTCCACCTTTTCCTATCTTCCGCAACTCTTCTCCAATCTTCTATCCCCTTTTCCTTTATGTCCGCTGCTACCGTCTCCACCCATTTCTTCCTCGGTCTACCTCTTCGTTTTTTACCTCCTTCTCCTTCAAGGATCGCTTTACTAATGTGTCTACCTTTAGGCATTCTACATATATGTCCCAACCACCTGGCTCTTTGTGCCTTTATATAATGAATTATATCAGGGTATCCATGGGATTCCTTTATTTCTTTATTCGTTAGCCTCCTCCATGTCCTATCTTCCAATCTTTTACCTCCTAGTATCTTCCTCAGTACTTTTCTTTCCCATATTTCAATCTTTGTTTCATTTTTTTTGGTTAGAATCCACGATTCGCATCCGTAGAGTGCCGTCGGTCGTATAATCGTTCTATATACTCTTATTTTAGCTTTTTTTGATATTTGTTTTGACTTCAATAGGTTATTTAGTGCCCCAAGTGATCGACTTCCTTTGGATAATCTTTTTTCTATTTCAAGAGTTTCATCACTTTTGTTAGTGATTAGTACTCCTAAATGGTCAAATTTATCCACTTTTTCAAAGGTATATATTCTGTGTCTTGTCCTGAACAAAGTTTCTCTGGTTAACTTATTTGGATCTTGCCTCATTTCCATATACTTCGTCTTCTCTGTATTTATATGCAGCCCGAATGCTCTAGCTGTACCCTCCCATTTTCCGAAGAGCAGTTCCAACTCTTTTTTTGATCTTGCAATCAGCGTGACATCATCTGCATACGCAATTACCTGATGCTTGCAATGAAATATCATTCCTCGACTCTGAATTTGACTTTCCCTTAAGATCCATTCCAATACAAGGTTGAATAAAACTGTGGAGAGGGGGTCTCCTTGCTTCAATCCCCTCTTAGTGGTGAAATTTTTGGATACTTTTCCTTCTATTAATACATTCATTGATGTTTGTTCCAAGGTCAACATTATTAATTTTATTAATTTCTGGGAAACTCCAAGGTTGCGCAAGATTGGGCATATCTTTCTAATATTAAATATTAAGGGTGGGTCTTTTTCAAATAAACACAGTGTATAGATCGCTTAAATACGAATCCTTCAACTTTTCCCTGCAGGCTATCATTCCCTTCCTTTGTAGTTATTATTAATTTAATTGTAACCTACCGTGAACTTTTTGATTCTTATAATTAATTTTAATGTATAATATATGCTACCTGATGCTTCCTTTGAATGGTTCCCTTCATTGTGAGGTGTGGAACTCTATATTTATCATTGTCGTAGGCGATTTCAGGGTAATTGATAGTTCAGCATATCTCTGCAATTGTAGCGGAACTTCTTCGTTATGAACTGTTTAAATATATATATCTGAATTTTTTGTGTAGTACCAATCTTACTTAGTCGTCTGTAAACTGTAATGAACCCAATTGTACTACAAATATTAATAATATTTGAGATATCTCATATATTATTATATAAATTGATTATTAAAATGTCAAGAATTTGTTACAGTTGTTATTAATGCCGTATAAAAACAATATAAATCAATCAATAAAGACATAAGAGATGACCAAATTTAACAGTTACAACTATCGTTAAATACATGAGAGCGGAACTATTGCTCTTGGCTAAACCTCAGGAACGTCATTCCTTATTAGATATGAAAGGATATTACGAAATTTACATATATCTATTTAGGTAAGTGCCGGACTGTCTGTACGTATATAAATAAATAATCTTAAGTATAGTAATTATTATTATATATTATTGGAAAGTCAGAATGAATAAAGCTACCACTTATAGAACGATAAGGGGGATCTATTGGAAAGAGTCTTAATAAACAAAAGTGAACAAATCACACCTTTTTTGGGCATCTTCTTTTAAAATTTTGCAGTCAGCAGCATTATGCTTGTTTAAGTCACAAAAAACTCATTTTTCTGTACGCTGCTACTATCATAAAATAAACTTGTTAATTCATGAATGGAAGTGTATGATTTATGTAGACAATTATTTATGAGTGAAGAAATTCTTATTCTTACTTGTATTAGTTGTATTTTAGCGGAAATTAATAAAAAACATAATATAGATACTCCAAAACACACAAATCACTTACCCTGGTAATTAACAGAATATGAAATATAACGAATAATCCAAAATCAAGTTGTATACTCTATGAAATCATAAAAGTTTAAAAAGGGGCACTTGCAAAGAAAGCTGACTACAATATTAAAGTATAATGAAACTACTTTGCTATGATTTATTTCATATAGATATATTTATTTATTTTACGCTATGTCGTATTTTAAAACTATAAATAAAAATTGTGGATAGCTTGTCAAGAACGGTGCATGGACCATGTGAAACATATATGGTTTATAATAAAATTTCTGAAAAAAAAGTTAAACTGTTCGATAGACCACTTGGTAGTTTAGTTCCATGGCTGCCTCTATTTACAATACGAACAATTATTAGGTTGGTTGTGAATAAATTGTACATAATGTTACTTTCAAAATTATTTCGATGGAATAGTAGGTCAATATTTAACAAGACGAGATAAAAAACAAAACCTTGAACTGTCCCCTTGAAGGTGATTTTTTAATAATGCACCTATCCCTGTTTTAAAGGAAATGAAATCATTTTCAATATTTATTGTACATGAAAATGTTAAGACACCTATTTACATAAACAATAAGAACTCTCTTATTGGTCGAGTGGTTAATTTATAATTTACATAGAAATCTGTCTATAATCAAAGGTACCTATTATTTAAATTATAAATATTTATATTTGTCAGTGTGAGTCTTCACAATTTCAATTGGTCGGTATAATATTGTGAGTATTTCTCCATTCAATTATTGGACATTCGACGAGAATATCTTATTAATATTCCGAAACATATTACAACTTTTTTAGGGAACGGTCCCTTCGCTGGCACCACCTCAGCCTCCTGGGCTTAGTGGATCCTCCTAGTGTTCTGACTACAGCCAATCCGTTCCCTGTATTAGCTCACACAGGTTCTTTGCTGGTTGGTTGTAGAAGTCTTCTGGAGTCATTTGGGGTCTACCATACAGTTTCTGCCTCCTGTAGTCCAGCGTCTCACAGTTGCATAATATATGCAGAGCTGTTTCGGTATCCTTTTTGCATCTTCTGCATGTAAGGTCTCCGTTATACAGCCCTATTTTGTTCAGGTGCTCTTTTGTGCGAAAGTGTCTGTCCCGTAAGAAGCTCCGTTATGGTACGTAGTTTGTTCCTGCTCATTAAGAGCAGTTCTTTCGCTATTTTTTCTGATGGTTCTTTTATGAATTAATTCCCATTTGTTTGCCTGGGCGAATACTTCCAGTATTACAACTTTCTACCACACAAATTAAAAGAATTGCCGATTTTAGTAAAAAAAAGTAGACAAACTTTTTCTACGACAAATACACTAATTTATATTAAAACCTTAACTGTTAGCATATAAAGCCTATTTAAAGAAGTAGTTTTCTTTTTTTCGTTTGTTTAATACCTTTACTAATCAGTAGTTCTATTATGCTTATTGTAATACTCCGATTTTAAGGTCAGTACATCTATATTATTATTATATTATCTTAAGTGTACACCGCTCTTGCAGGTAATTTTCATCTATCCCGAGCGAGTGTAAACGCAAATGGGATTAGACTCATCAGTTACATATTTAGACACGTTCTGCACTTGTCCGACACAATGTTTGGATCTCTATGACACTTTTCTGGTAATTATTTGAGTCACCCTGGAATATCCCCCTACGGATAGAAATTTCATCAGTTCCGAGGTATTGACCATTTATTTGTAAATAAAGGTTCCTTCACCAGTACTTCATCGATGATTAAAAAAAAGTAAGAGTTTGGTGTATTTTCTAAATTTGTGAAACTATAAAATGCTATCAAATGCTTTCCTGTAATCTACGAAAGCCGTGTAGATGTTGCGCTGTTCTTTTTGCTTCTATTTTAGTATTACTGAGTCGATGAGTTGTTCTTTGCAGCCTTGGTCTCGTCTACACCCTTTCTGTTCTTCCAACAGGATTTTGTTTTGGTTCACATGTTTGTAAATACTGTTAGTAATGCAAGACGTTAATATTTTATATATGTATAGTTGGAAGGTATGTTACTACTGCATAGGATCGTGAGTTTAATGCGTTTTGGGAAGCAAGTCGAATACAGTGTCAGAAATGGTGGTGCATCTTCTGGATGTTGCAGAATATGTGAAAATTATGTTGCCATCGCTTCATGCAGACTGTTAAACTTCTTATACCAGAAGTTTTGGAGATGGTCAACTCCTTGTGTCCTCCCATTGCTGGTTTTCTTTAAAGATTCGGTTACTTGGCTTTTTGTCAAGTTAACGAAAAGCAATATCTATTTTCTCCTACTTAGTTCCTATCCAGTGACCATTAACAATACAATTAACATAAACGCGGTCAAGCGTTTACGTTCTTCACTTATTATTATCATTAACATTTTTTATCACTTGTTGTTCCATCACTTCTGTAAATATGTCTTTATTCATTTCCTCTGGGTTTTCTTCAATCATAATAAATTTTATATTATTTGTTTATCTTCATATTCACATCTCCGACATCGTTTGTATTTTCGTCCATTTTTGCTACATCATCTGCAGAAGCACCCCCACTGATATTAACTCTGTTCTATTATAAATGGCTCACAAATATTTTCTTATTCAATATGAAGTTGAAGAATAACATGGGGCTTAGATTTCCCTCTTCTCTAAATATTAGAAGTGACTTTTCCAATATTTATCATTCACCAAATGAATTATTTATATATGTTACGGTTAAAGTATTTACTTAGCTAGTATATAAACTAGTTGGATACAGTATACAAACTATCCAACTGCCTGGTTATTTTGATGAGAAATCATATTTTCACTAAAATAGCTACGAGTAATGGCTGGTTTGTATACTATCCAGCTAGTTTATAAACTATACAAAATTTATCGCTGAAACTCAAACCACAAGGAAATTACACAAATTAGCTAGCATTTTTGGCTAGTTTTCAAACTATCCACATTAGTTGGATAAAGTGTGAACCTGATATTGGTAGTAATACATAATAACCAACGAGTTGGTTATTATGTATTACTCAACAAACTAATCAATTCTCTTAGGTTAATTTAGTTTAGGATAGTAAAGTCCTCAGTCAAAAATGCTTTCTTTATTGGTACCATGTAAGATTGTTACAGGTAACAGGTACCTATTATTGCTTTAGAAAAAGTAAAAGAAATATAACTAATAATACCAGGTGACACAATATTAACAATAAAATATGTCAGAACATTAAAACAACCAAACAAAGAACAGTATTATTTGTTGGAGCAAGTTGCACTGTTGTGGCACTTACTATTACACGTATATCCAGACGCAAGACATTTACACTTTTTATTCGCACAACTCTTCTTGCAGTGACATCGCACATATCCTTGGGTTGAGCCCGATACTGAAAATTTTCCTGCAGCGCATCGTAATGTTATTTCAGTGTCCGTCTTGACATTTTCCATAAAAATTGTTGCAGACATATTTCAAATTCGTTGCAGGAATCGAGCTGTTCAAGGACACCGTGAACAGTTCCAATTCGGTAAAATTCATCTTCTACACTCATTATGACGCCCAATATATTTCTATGATATGACCGACTTCGATCTACATCTGGAATGGGTACTCTCTCGGACATGCCGACAGTTCCTGGTTTAAATTTCTTGCGTTTGTAGCATTTTTTGTGCTTGCCTTTTTAGACTTCCCTGACAATGGTCACATACGTTTTCTTCAGAACATAATAAGCATTTTTGTGGTAATGATACATTGAGAGCGTTTTCTGTTGTTTCAATAGAGAGCAATGCCATTGCTTGTTCTTTAAATAAAACTGAGCTTTTATTGTTAACTTCGACCAAAACTGGGGTTTCGCGTTGGTTGGTTTACATACTAACCAACTCGTTGGTTATCATGTATTACTACCAATATCAGGTTCACACTTTATCCAACTAATGTGGATAGTTCACAAACTAGCCAAAAATGCTAGCTAATTTGTGTAACTTCCTTGTGGTTTGAGTTTTAGCGATAAATTTTGTATAGTTTATAAACTAGCTGGATAGTATACAAACCAGCCATTACTCGTAGCTATTTTAGTGAAAATATGA
>CAJUYH010003596.1:0-31376 GCA_910591685.1 Galerucella tenella | reverse complement strand
TAAACGAAACCACGGAGTTTTTACGTAAAAATTATTGAAATTAAATAGGATTTTCCAGTCAGTCTATATAAGACTTGAAAAAAAAAACTTTCATTCACCCAATTTCAACAGAAAGGTCTAATAAAAATCAATTTAGTAAAGATAATCTCCGATGAGCGTGTGGGTAGTTAGATAATTTCAACTTTATCAATGGCGTGCTTTTAAAATTTTAAAGGGATATTGTAGTGGAAAAAATAATTATCATAAGGCCTTTTTTCTACACCAATGTCGTTTAAAAAATGCTCAGACGGATTCGATGAAATCCAATTACATGATTAACGTTGTTCCACTTAGAAGATAATTCTTTAAGAAGCAAACATGGTCTGACAGGTGAAGAGATTTTAATCGGTCACGAAAGGGCTTTAGTTTTAAATAATTTTCAGTCAATGATGCGTGATTTAAAAATTTACCGACATATAAATGCACTTTTTTTACTAAAAATCTGTGTAAGGCAATAATTAACACCTTCTTTAACATCCCACATAAAAAAAAATAAACAATAACAATAAAATCTCAATATTATAATTGACAGATTGTGCAACATAAATCCTTTCACCTACATGAAGTCGTCTTTAAGGTGAACACTGTCCTTGAAAATGTACAAACCATCTCGCGCGCACTTTGCACAATGCAAACTGGTTTCAATATTTCTAGTATTCCAAAGTCTTGTTCGATATTTTTCTTCCGGTCGTGACACGGCCACAGAGACGATATCACACTCCAAAGGAAGAAGATACTTGCATAACTCGATATTTACAAAAATTATAATAAACTAAAAGTTCAAAGTAATGGAAAAAATTACGAGTTTAACCAGAAATACGAGTCGCTAATGATGTTTACTTTAAAAAGAGTGTTTATAAACATTATTTTTTGGTTCTAATTGGTATATACAGGGTGTTTTCAAATGACACTTACAATGTCTGCATGTAGATACCTATCGTAAAATCGGACAAAATTATACAGCTTGTTCATTAATTTAGTGAAAATAGTTATTTGTATACTAAGGCCGCAAAATGGTTTTTCGCGTTCCGAGAGAGAGATTATCGCCAAGGCCGCTCCGGCCGAGGCAAGATAATCTCGAGGTCGCGAAAACATTTCGCGGCCATAGTATACGCAATATTTTTCGTGCAACCGTGAAAATTACATAATTTCAATAAACATTATGTCTCTTCAGAAAAGACAGTTAGTTTTTGGTTCGAAATACATTGTTGGAGTCTGACTTTTTGACATTTCTTCACATATTGGCTAATATCTCGGGAACCTTAAGGTTTTCAAGGTTCTAGTCGACGCCATTCGATTCAGAATTTAATTTTCTATAAAAAGAGGAATTTTGAAAATTATGAGTCTTCGAGAATTACCTAGTATAAGTTTCGGTGTGAAGCTAAAAATTCTAAAATCCATATCCAAGGTTTTTCGATGTGAAAAATTCCTCCTTTTATAGAAAATTCAATTCTGAATGGAATGGCGTAGACTACTCCACCCGTGCACACGCTGTATAAGGATTGAGGGCTCCAGCCTATTCACTTTTCGAAATACAGGGTGTTAAAGTTATGAATATTTAAATGTTTTAATTTGATAACTTCAAAATGGATGAAAAAATCGATTTGACATTTGGCATGTTGTTTTTAAATGTAAAAGGGCATATTTTAATGGAAAAATATTCCTCAATTTTTGATCCAGTGGTGTACATTTGGAAGAATATGTTCTTTCCTCTTCCATTTTTTACGCCACTGGCATTTGAAGCTATTTTTATATGAAAAATGGGAGGGGAAAGGTGATAAATGTACCACTGGATCAATAGTGAACAAAATATGTCGTTTTATATTTTAATAACTTTAACATCCCTTATTTCAAAAAGTAAATGTGCTTATATCATTTTGTCCAATTTTTCGAGAGGTATCTACATGCAAACGTTGTAAGTATCATTTTAAAACACCCTGTATATTATATCTTATAGATGGATTGTGGTTGGGTTTTAAAAATAGTTTCTAAAAATAATTTATCATCGATCTTGTTTGATAGAAAATTGTTTTATTAATTAGTGTGATACGTCGTTTACTAAAACATTGACAGGCTGATTATATCCGTAGGTGTTGAAGTGTAATGTTTACTTGTGGTAAATAAAATTTTCCCATTATTTCTTGTTCTTTGTATACTTCTGTTCAAGTTTTTTTCTTTTCGCTAGAACACGTTTTCTTTGGCTAGCTTTTAGATTGATTTTGCTCTCAGTAAGATCATTTTTTGAATATTATTCGTGTTATCAACATATTTAATTTTATCTTCCAGTTTTTCGCTAAATCTGACAATGATAAAATTAAACAGTAATTAGAGCTTGTTTTATTGAACAGACGCCTCCAAAATTACGGTTTAATATTATTCGAAAATGATAAGGATTTTTGATAATGCGATTTGCAAAATTTGACCTGTTTTAATTAATATTTTGTATCGAACAAAAATATGGGTCAAAAAAATAAAGATTAAAATATACAGGGTGCTGCGATATTCGATGGACAACGTTCTAATACAGTTAGCTGTCTTTAATTATGACACATTTTTATTTAAAATGTTTAACACTATATTTCAGCCGAATGTAGTCAAATTTGGTTACCAATGTTAGAAAGAGAAATTTCCAATAATCAATTACCTGCGTTATCAGGATACCATCATAAGTTTTTATCCAGGTTTTCTTATGATTTATCATTGGAATAGTTGTTAATCGATACACACTTCAATACACAAAATCACCAAACTGAGTCATATATATTTTGAAAACAAAACTAATCATACACAAAAAAAGTAACAACAAACGCGACTTATTAACAACATTTCCAAAATAAGCGAAAAAAAGCGCTATCCCAATAAAAACCGTTCCTGGAACGTGCACTTCACTGGATTCCATTTCTAGTAGACTACCATATCGTTAGAATGTCATAAAATAAAATATTTTATTTCACATTTTACCAGAGATGTGATCTACTATTAATGGATCTTAATAAAATTTGACAACAAAGTTTTGTAGTTTTAAACTTCAAAATATTATTGATTGTCTAGTTGTCATATTTTTTTCGTTGTGTCAGATAGGGACCAAAAATTATTTTATTACTAGTTACTAGTTAATCTTGACAACGGTAGCTGGAACGCTACCGAAACGTCGAAATAAAAAATAAAAAGCATTATTGTGGTTTGATTCCCAATAAATAAAAGAAAAAAAGAATAAGTAATGCCACAAGGAACTTACAGAAGATACTATATTTAGTGGTAGTATAACGTTTTACCAAGATATGAGTGAAAATTCACAACTCACCCTGTATATTTCCTAAAACATGACAATTTTTATTTGACATTCCCCCATAAATCTCTCCTTACAAGGTAGAAGTATGTACCGTTCCTCATGACTCACCCTATATATAGAGAGAGTATAAATAACAAATTGAAACATTAAAAATTATTAATCTTTATCCTGAGTATTAATAAATGCAATGACTAAGTTACAAAGGAATGTCAAGCTGTGGCTGGAACGGCTGATTAGGTGATTTGCATCATGTTTAATCAAAACAGGCCTTAGTTTAGCTCGGATTGAAGTAAGTGTACAACGACCCATGCCATGATGATGATGCACTCTCTCTGTCTTCTCAAATTAGTAGTTGAAATACACTGAAAGAAAAACGACGGCATGGGCATGCACGTTGCATAGATATCGGAAAAATTGTTTTAATAAACGTAAATTCTAATTAAAAATTGTCTTGGAAATCCCCTAATAATAAGAAGAAAAAAACGAATTCAGCACAATATTTTAATGTTCTGATTATTGTTAAAGTTTATCTCTTAGGTCATTTGCATTTAGATTAAAACTGAATATATATCATATATTGGTAATATTTTTGATTGATATTGATTAAATTGGAAAAACAAATTGCAAAATTAGACAAAGAAATTTTTTTCAAACATTCCACATCAAATATTACAGCATTCAATGATGACAAGTGACAGACAATTGACAAGTGACAGATGTTGCTAGTGACAGATGTTGCTATCTATCTCTTACATATTAACACCTCCTCCCCTCTCTCTCTAAAACATTGATTTCCCTATGTTGGCAGTGAGTGCCTAATAGCTTATCTACTCACTTATATCATTCTAACGCTCTTTTTTGTAATATTTTTCTATGATAATATTAATTAACAAAAAAAAAACTTATAGATGTGGTAACTGTAAATTTTTTTATCTAAAAATATGATCTCTTTAACTGCCTTCAAAATAAAACAGAAGCGTTGTTTTTGACTCATGATTACTGAAATTTGTTGGCCTAATGAGTAACTATCCGTAGGCTTATATTTACCAGGGTAATGTAAAATTTTTTATTATAACTCAGTTATATTTATATTTAGATTTAGATTTGGCATTAATTGTTCGAGTTGATTTGTCATAAAGTCATAAAAGAGATAACAGCTGCTGTGGATGAATAAACTTGTTCTAACGGAGAAATTTTTTAAAAATTTTATTGACAAACAACCATTGAAAATAGGATGAGAACTAATTTGCATCACTTTATCCTCCGATCTTGTTTTAATGTGACATTGTTATGTCCGTTGACAGATGTGTTTGTTAAAATTTTAATTGTTTTTTAAAAGGAATCATCAATTTTGATTTATGTTTGTTTAAAAAAAATGTATCAATCAAGTAGAAACATTTGTTTATAATTTTAAGAATATTTTCGTTCACAATACGATGAGTTAATACCGGTTCTACCGGAAGTCGACTGTAACTTTGTTATTTTAAATGGAACACCCTGTACATTAATACATTTTTAAAATCTACGTAAAATTTTAGTATACTTTTGTCTGAAAACTTTTTTCGAAAAATGCATATTTTTTTAGTTATTAATTTTTTTGGAAAAAATTTGACGGTTGCAGACCCTTACAAATTATTTTCTTAAGAGGATAACCTTAAGGATATGAAAATGTTTTCTGTTCAGTTGCTTTTAGCAAGGTCAAACGTATTTGAATCTATGTTGAAAAATTTGTCATTTTCTACAGGGTGTGTATAGAAAGTGTTCAAAGTTTAACTTCATAAATATCAATTTTTTTCATTTTTTTAAATAGAATCACCCGGTTTTTTTCATTTTAATGCATTTAGGGGTAAAAACTAAGACAAATTCATGTATACTTTCCTATCCTTTTCCTATCCAAGATATCAAAGTTGCAGTCGACTTCCGGTAGAACCGGAAGTCTACCATCTTTGAAAATATGTTAGTTAAAAAGATCGTATCCGAAAACCCAAACGTAGAAATTTTCATGATTTTACTATAAGTATTTTGCCATATACAGATAGTTTTAATTCGTCGTGGGACACTCTGTATAGATAGTTCCTTAATTTTTTGTTCCTCTCTTTCATCGAGTTCTTTGGTCTATTACGTAATAACGTATCAACACCATTCCTTGTTGAGATGATGAATTTTTACCTTATGTTTAAGAAAAAAAAATATCTCAAACAAATAAACATACAATAAATTTATAGTCGAATTTGAAAGAGAATAGACGGAAGTCCGTTACCGATAAATCTGATCAGCATATTTTCAAAACATTGAATTATGTTTTGGCTTAATACAAATATCATAAAACATTCGTTTTTACCCAGCTTGATCGCATTTTCTTCAACGTAAATAAACTCCTCGGGTTTGGAGAAATACTTTGTTGGAATTCTTGGCGGGTAATTAAAACGAAATGATTTTATAGTTTTCAAATATTTAGAAAATGAAACTTTAACGATCGAGCACAAAGGGTAAGATCACGGCCGGTACGTCTAAATAAATAGACAAGTGAGAAATTAAGTGGAAATTCGTTCTCAAATAATGAAAAAGAAAAGTTTTATATGCCTACTTAAACCTACTTGAACAATAGTCTGGTGGAGGAGGACAGAAGTGTCCTCTGCAATGACAATATTAACTGCAATCCAAAGACAAGCTTTCCTTAGTATTACTGGGGCAATGAACAGCACAGGGACGGCATCAATGGAAGCCCTTGCTGGACTTCCTCCTTTGTAAGGGCGGAGACGCTGATGGCTGAAATCGGTATGGTCCCCGAACAATGTTCGAGAAGGACACACTGAAATAACTGGAACAATACTAGATGAACACAAAAGGGTTCAGGCACCCAGAAAGGTATTTCAGTCAGTTAGTTCATCTGCTATTTCATAACCTTCTATTCCAGTGTGTCAGAGAATCCATAGTAAGGTGACTATATTGTTCTCGCCTAGTTCTTTGAGTTTGTCTAGGCATTCCCACACCATTTTGGAACTGATTACACAAAAGCTAAGTGCTTTAATGGCTGCTTGACTATCCGACATTATGATAATCCTTTGTCTTCTGTATCCTTTATCAACGCACTTTCTTATGGTGTGGATTTCCGCTTGAAAGATACTTGGGGGTTTTCCCAAGCTTTCAGAGTGTTTGGTTCCTGGCCCGAACACTCCTATCCCAGTTCCTTCTATTGCTTTTGAGCCGTCTGTGTACCATTGAATGGCATTCTTTCCAAGTCTGATAATGGTATTTGGATCCTATTCCATCATACCGTCTTGTAGCATGTCCCAGGTTGTCTGAGGAGGTGGTTTTTTTTAATGATTCCCTCTCTACTTAGTCTGTATCTTGTTCTTTCTGCAATGAGAATCACTTCCATGGCTGTCGTTGGGCATGTTCTCATTGCTCCTGTAATGCTTATACAAGCTAGTCTTTGAATTTTGGAGAGGTTTTCTCTCGTCGTCAATAGGCTAGTTCTACTACTCCAGGCAATGGCTCCATAAGTGATGATTGGTCTCACTATGGCAGTGTACATCCAGCTTAGGACTTTTGGGTTACAACCCCAGTTTCTTCCTGCCAGATTTCTGAACACCATTAGAGCCAGTTTTGCCTTGTATGTAATCTCCTTTTCGTGTTAGTTCCACAGGAGTTTACAATGCCTTAAAAAAAGCAAAATTGTCTTGCACATGTCTCCCTTTGTTGTTTCTACAGGACAATAAGAAAGGACAAGTTTTCCTTTATATAAATATTTATTTAATAAGAACAAATTAACCTACTTAAATTTTAGAAAACGTATTTTACCAGATAAGCATTACAAGAAATGCAGTTGTGCACCTCGAGCTAAGTGTTGTAAAATGTAAAATTTATTTATTCTCAAGCAATAAATTTTACTATTCAGTGATTAAAATATGAAATATGCATAATACATTATATGACCTTTACTAATTGCACTTTTAGAATGATTGGTTCCTGTTAATTTTTTGGACTCGATATTAAACGTAGTTATCCAAGGTACTCTAGAGTAAGATATTGTATATTGTGTCACAAATGAGCCCGAGGGATGCTGATAGTTAATACCTGCTGAAAAATCTTCAAAAAATCATATCATATGATAGGCGAAAAAGTAGCTAGAGATCAGTAACCTAATGATTTCTATCTAACCATAATTTCCATATCAATTCGGAAGATTGATTGAAATGTTACACAAATCTGTTTGAGAGATTATAGAGGATCATTAACAAAAGAATCGTAGGAATCTGTATTTAAAAAAAAGCAGTAGCGTGCTTTTAATGCAAATGTAACATTGGATAAAAGGTAAACATTTTTTAAAATTAAGAGTATATACTTATAAAGATACGCCTCTGTTTGAAGCATTACGAAATATTGTTGGCATCAAGAAGGATTGCTTACAACTACTAGGGACCACCTTTGAAAATCACACCTTAAAACTAATAAAATCTGTACATACCACGTCTACTTGACAGTAAATCTATTATATACTGATACTAATATTATAAAGAGGAAATATTTTTGTATCTAAAGAATAAACTTGGGAATTACTGGACCGATTTTAAAAATTCTTTTGTCGTTAGAAAGCTACATTATCACTGAGTAACATAGGCTATATCTAGCCACCCGCCCCGGCTTCGCACGGGTGCAATGTATATTATACAGTGCCCCCCTCGTATCTTTTGACGGCTACACTTACATTAATAAAATTTGGAGGGTGAAAATAAAGTGTTGTATGATAAACTTCTCTACGAATGGTAACAGGTGACGTAATAGTAATAGATGACGTCACAGTGCCACTCTGGCCAATAATTTTAAATAGGACTATTTAAATTATTTGTTTAAATTTAATTAATCAAATATCAACGATGGATTCTTATAGCGAGTGTTCGAAATTTGCTCCGTCTACTTCCTGACAGTAATACATCTTATTAGTAAACTCTTGTCGTACTCGTTCGAATGTGTCAGCTGAAATTGCATTGCTTTCTTCAATAATTCTCTCTTTCAAAACGCCAATGATATCTGGTGCCGTAGTATAAACCTTGGATTTCATGTTCCCCCATAGAAAAAAATCAAATGGTGTCAGATCTGTTGACCGAGGTGGCCATTCTATAGGGCCTCGCCGGCCGATCAATCTACCTCGATATTCTTCATCCAGGTAAGGTCTTACTGCACCATAATAATGTAAAGGAGCACTATCTTGTTAAAATGTTATATCCAGATGGCCGAATTCATCAGGATTATCTTCCAGAATTTCAAGAATTAACGGCTCAATTGCATTTTGTAACATCTCCAGATACACTTCACCGCTTAAATTTGTATTTAGGAAGACAGGACCGACTATGTGGTTTCCCAAAATACCTGCCCAAACATTGACTTTTTCTGGAAATTGGGTATGTTGTTCACGAAAGGTGTGAGGATTTGTGTCACTCCAATTCCTTACATTTTGTGTATTCACATTTCCATTGAGGCAAAAAGTACTTTCGTCACTAAAACAAATTGTTTTTGTGTAATGTGGGTTTTGACTAATTTTATTTGTCATACATTCACAGAATTGGAGTCTTCCGTCGGGGTCGTCATCCGAAAGGTGGTGCACCATTTTTAACTTGTATGGATGAAATTTATTTTTAGCCAACACTCTCAGTAATGTACTTTTACTTACTTCACAGATAGACGCAACTTTAGTTGAAGAGGAAATAGGGTTTACTACCATTTCAGCAACTATATCAATTTTTTTATCATCACTAAATGTTGGTCGACCAGATCGTTTTGCATCTTGAACACTACCTGTTGCTTCAAACTTGTGAAGAAGCTCCCTCAAATAAGTTCTCGAGATAGGGCAATCTGGGTAGTTCTCATTAAATAAACGTTCCGCTTTATGGAGATTCTTTCTAGATTCACCAATTATTAAGATAGCTACTACTTTGTCGGCTTGAGTACGTACCATTTTACCTATGTAAACTCTCAAACGTCTCGTTAAACAATAATAAAATTAAATATTTAAGCTATTTAGAAAAACTTTGCAAAGCAACAAATACTATTAAATTAAAAACGTCAATTTTTTTGACAACTAACCAGAGGCGGACTGAAAAATCTTCGATATTTAAATGTCAAATAATAATTTTGGTATTTATTTAATTTATCCGTCAAAATTAGTTTAAACCCAAACAAAATTAATATGGCTATATGTAGCCAATGTCAATGCCTTTCAAACGAGATATCACTTGCCATAAGGTCCTATTTAAAATTATTGGCCAGAGTGGCACTGTGACGTCTTCTATTACTATTGCGTCACCTGATACCATTCGTAAGGTCTAGAGACATTGACATTTTGTTTGGTTCTATAGTAGGCTAAGGATTTTTCAATATACATATGTATATACATACACGAACTAATTAATAGTGGTAAATAAAGTAAAGTAAAAGTGAACTCTAGCTTTCGGAAATTTGTATTTTCATCATCAGGGAAACTATAAAAATAATATGGTATAATTGACAATTTGTAAAAGATTCTTTGTGATGCAATGTATTTTTTGACACGTTTTTAATGCTTTTCGTAATTTCTTAAAATTACCATTTCTTCATAACCAACAAAAAAAAGCTATAAAATGCACCTAACGGTATTTGCAAGTCTAATATGTGACTTTATACGCTTGTAGGATTTTAGAAAACAATCCGCACCCACTAACTCGTTTAAAAATTGTAAAAACGCAGTTCTACGATACACCTACATGATTTATTCAATTTTATTTGTAACTTTATACCCTTTTTACATGGGCGTCGTATTTTTTCAAAAGCCTAATCATTCTGTCTACCCAAAAACAAAGATATCTGGCCATTTTTACGATCTGGTATTGACAGAACATAGAATGTTTGACATCATATAACCGAAATGTTCGACTTATAACGTTTCCAAGCTGTTAAAATGTGAAAATTTACGTTCGGAAGTTATTGACATGGTTTCATAAAAAATTAAATATTTCCCTAAAAACTTGAATATATGCCGATAATGTAAACATTTTTGGAAAGGGGAAAAAAGGGACTTTCAGATGGTATTAAAAAATATAGGCTGTTGTATTTAAAATAAACCGATAATTTCGTTTCAAAAATGGTCATTTTTTTTTCGGTGCTTTCGGAAAAAGATATACATTTGGCAACTATGTCAATAAAAATTTGAAGGAAATATAAGAAGTTTAGCGAAAACTGCAACTTTTTCCATTCTCAAGTAAAAAGCCGTCAAAATGTGTTACTTTATAGTGGGACACCCTTTATTGTATACCTATTTATACTGTGTAGAAAATACAATTAGTGTCATGTGAACAACGTGCTGCTGACATTAGTTACACGTAAAGCTACTATTATTATTATTAATGATGTCCATGTTATTTACAAAACATTATTTTATTGTTTCTTAGTAAATTTATCAATACCCAAGTTTTTGTCGATGCAGCAAAAAATTCTAAATGAAAAAAAAGGTAGTTAAATTCGACAACTTTCTATAAAGGAAGCATTACTATTTTTTTTTTAAATTTCAGTAAATAATTAAATGAGTTTGACCTTATTGATTATTATTTGATGTATTAAATTTATAATTTTTATTCTAATTAATATGTTTGTAAATAGAATTATTATCTTTAGACTCACAGACAACGATTAATAATTTGGCGCTAACGAGATGACAGAATATAATATGCATTTTTATTTATAATTTTTATTTTTATTTAAAATTTGTCTCTGTAGACAAATTTAGGTCTATGATAAAGTAGCAGAGAATTATTTAAATACCCAACGAATGCATGTTCACGGAAATCCAGAATGAATATAATTTCACAAGATAATGATTAAATTAATTCATAATTTATATCTTTATGACCTATAAACAATGTTAAATCTATTTACTTTTTAATGTGAAAAACCATTTAGTACATCTCGTCAACAACATTATTTTACGATGTATAATGTTTTATTAAACTAACTATACCGTGGTATCTAAAAGTGTCGTATATAACATTATTGTGAAACTCGTTAGACCGTTGATATTACAAGCATCTGTATCTGTAGAGTAGGGAGGGTGAGTGTGTAGGCTCACAGCACTTAGGCCACATGTGACCCATTGTACATCCTCCCGAGGAATTGTCCTCCTAGGTCATTGTCCATCCTGTCCTTCTCAGGAAGGTGGACAGGTCACTGGGAGACATCTCCTTTATATCGGCAGGTGTAGGCCAAGACTCACCGAACACACAAGCATATCAGTCTTGGTCATTTTTTATATGCGGCGATTCGATAAATAGGTAAACTGCCGGCTAAAAATTTATACACCTACTTCCACATTTGAAAAAAATTCCACACAAACCGAGCCCTTCAATAAAGGCCACAACCTTTTTCAATGGATGTCTGCTTGTGTCTCCAGGAGCCATAACAGGGACTCCGAAGATTCGCCTGCGTAGTACAGCCCACTCTAAGAGAACATGGACTGACGTTTCGTCAGTCATGCCGCAACCCCTACATAGGGAACTTTCCTCTACTCCTAAGTTGTGGAGGTGTTTCCTCATACAGCAGTGCCCTGTTAGGAGTCCTGCTATCTTCCTTAGCCTACTCCTACAGACGGCTCAAAAGCAATAGAAGGAACTGGGATAGGAGTGTTAGGGCAAGGAACCAAACACTCTGAAAGCTTGAGAGAAACCCCAAGTAAGTATCTTTCAAGCGGAAATCCACGCCCTAAGAAAATGCGCCCAGTTCAATATTGCTGAAGGATACAGAAGACAAAGGATTATCATAATGTCGGATAGTCAAGCAGCCATTAAAGCTCTGAGATTACACAAGATCTCAGAGCTTTAATGGTGTGGGAATGCCTAGACAAACTCAACGAACTAGGCGAGATCAATATAGCCATAGAAGGAAATGAAATAGCAGATGAACTAGCTAAGAAAGAATGAATAAAATCTATACAGTGTGGAAGAGCTAAAAAATTCAATAACCAATAAATGTGGGTGTGCTATTTTTGTTGTATTATCTGAGCTAACCATTGAAACTGTTCAATTTATAGTTTTACCAAAAAAACACTCGATTTAAACATCCATCCATAAATTCTTTGTTGAAACGATGAACCAGCTCGTTAAATTAATTGACATTTTCGAAGCCACATGATCATCATCAATGGATGTTTCATACGCAGACAATTTCAACTTTACTGTGTGTAATTCTTTCATACAACGCTGTACAGTTAATATACATTACTTTGGTTAATGCAGTTTTTTTCTTCTCTCTTAAATTACACCGTCATTCATAATATGCCATCTCTCTCACAGTTTTGAAATATATCAGACGATTAGTATGCCGAATGCCAAAGCGTATATAGTGTTTTTTAACTTCCGATATTTATAGACCAGTATTACAGAATTAAAAATATAATTTCAATGTATGTACCAATTTGAAGAAACATTTTTGGAATCAGCTCAGCAAAGGCAATCCGGAAATTGAAAAAGGGGTTAAGACGAAGGTGAAACATATAGACCATCGAAAGTCCGAATAAGTGAACATGAAAAATATATCAAAGATAGGGAGTTCTTTAATTCAGGTATTTGCAAACATGCTTGGGAAGAGGGGCATAAAATTCAATGGGATTCGACAAAAATAATATTGAAAGAGCCCAATAATAAAAGACGAAAAATCGAAGAAAGTGCTTTAATACAACTAAATGTGTAGCTAGTATTTCAGCCGAATGTAGTCAAATTTGGTTACCAATGTTAGAAAGAGAAAGAAATTTCCAATAATCAATTACCTGCGTTATCAGGATAGCATCATAAGTTTTTATCCAGGTTTTCTTATGATTTATCATTGGAATAGTTGTTAATCGATACACACTTCAATACACAAAATCACCAAACTGAGTTATACATATTTTGAAAACAAAACTAATCATACACAAAAAAAGTAACAACAAACGCGTTTTATTAACAACATTTCGAAATTAAGCGAAAAAATGCGCTATCCCAATAAAAACCGTTCCTGGAACGTGCACTTCACTGGATTCCATTTCTAGTAGACTATCATATCGTTGGAATGTCAAAAAATGAAATATTTTATTTCACATTTTACCAGAGATGTGATCTACTAAGAATGGACCTTAATAAAATTTGACAACAAAGTTTTGTAGTCTTAAAATTGATTGTCTAGTTGTCAAATTTTTTCGTTGTGAAATAAAAAATAAAAAAGGTAGAACGTGTCGCGGGACACACGGTAGGAACTTTAGTTCCTTTTAAGCAAAAGTTATGTAATACATCTGACGTTATAGATAAACAATTTACATATTCTTTGGTGGTTGAGTAGTAAGCACACCAGACTCTCACGCGGTAAACCCGGGTTCGATTCCCCGTGAGGAATTTTTTTTTATTGTTAATTTTATTTTTAAATAATTATTCTGCTTGATATTAATAACGACAACAGGTAGACGTTTGAAATATTTAGCAGAATATTCATTATTATAGAATAGATAATGGTACGGTACCCTCCATGAGGGAGTCCGACTGGCAACATCTACTTATAACAGCATCGTATATTTAAAAAAGGAAACCGTAGCATTATAAAAATTGGACATTCGTTTACCACAAAATTAGTGGAAACATGAAATTGAATTGTTAAATTTTTAATTTGAAGTTATATTACAGTTTATAGAAATTTTTATTTTCTAGATTTTTTCCTAAGTGGGTCGTAGAAAAAATATGCTGCTCGACTCGACTGAAGTAGATCACTAGCACTGCGAATACCAGCTTTGCATAGAATTTCAATATAGCATCGGTGGTTCAGTGGTTAGAATGCTCGCATTGCACGCGGGCGGCCCGGGTTCGAATCCGGGTAGGAGCATATTTATTATTATGAATCGCTGCTTCGTAAACGAGAGAGAGAGACTAAGGAGGCACAAGCACGCAAAAGCAAGGCACATAACGAAGCAATGTAACATAACGTAGCGTAACGTAACGCGTAACGGTCAGATCTTTTGCGTCGCGACCCCTGGTCGCTCAAACATAACCTGGCGTAAGGAACTAAAGTTCCAAAAACATTATTGTGGTTTGATTCCCAAAAAATAAGATTATGATTTAAAAAAATTGTAAATAAAAATAAAAATTTGACCTGTTTCAGGAATTTATTTAGTTAGAAATGATTTTATGCGCTATTTTATTAACGCACTGTATATTAGATTGACATTGTTCTACAAAGTCTGTCTGACAACCAATTGACATACACCACCTGTTAAAACACATACATTTTAAATCCAAATGATCGGGGGGGCTCAGTCAAATGTTCTGGAATGGTCTATTTTTCCAAAAATACACATTTTACTCTTAATTTCCATGTCATCTATCTTTAATTTCAAATAGATACTATTACTAGACTATAATTTTACAAATACCCAGAATACAATTTAATGAATAAAATATACCACATCTGCAGAAGTGCGGTGTAGATATTGCGTAACACGTAACAACGTTGTAAGACTAAACAAATAACTCGGGAAGTGGAACTTTGAACAAAATGAAAATTATATGAAAAAAATGTACCACAATGATCGTGTGTATATTTAAAAATCGGCGATAAACTTTGTGCCAAATCTATAAATACTCGATCATCTTGATGTATTCGAAGAAAATTCTAAATCTATTTTTATTCGATTGCATTCTAAAGTGATTTTATGCGAAAGTATCAATAAGTATATATGAATATATATAAATTCCTAGACTCCTTAACATTTTAAAAATAATTATCTCTGAAGTTGCATCTGTTTTTATTTAAATCTCTGCTACGTGTAACAGTAGGTATCTGCACTTTTAACTATAATTGATAAAAATACGAGGGGTACTTCAATTATAATATATTATAATAATATCGCTGGCAAGAAATGTGTGTATAGGTCAGTTATATATTCTCTATCTAAATTTAAATAGAAATGTTTTTAAAACGGATACGAAGTTAGTTTTTAGAGCATGTTTACATATTATTGCTTTCATACATTGTACTAATTTATTTTAATTACAACACGTAGTTGGCATAATATATGGGGTTATCAATTTGGCGACACACTATTAATTATTATTATTCGAGAATAATTAACAAATCATGAATTTTTTTTTTCATTTAAATAAATGCATACCAACATTTTATACTGCCATATTTTGTATACATACAGTGTGGAAACCACTTATGGAATAAAATTCTTTATGTCATTAATTTGGAAAATTGTAAAAAATGCCGAGAAAATTGAGTTGTGCGTTATGTATACATAAATTTAAATGTACAGGGTGATTTACGCAAGTATGCCATAGTCGGTGTTGATTTTTTTAATGAAACACCCTGTATATTTGCGTATTTTTGAAATTATTAAACACATTCATAAAAAATACCTGATGTATTTGATTTTAATACATTGAAATAAATGCTCATAATGTTTTCCACCTAGTTGTTGGCAATAGCACAGTCTCCTATAGAACTCCTCCTTAACTTTGTTCAGAGTTTGAGGTGAAATATTCCGTATTTTTGTAGTTATCCAGTCTTTGAGGTCTACAATGCTAGTTGGTTGTGTTGCATATACTTTGTTCTTGAGATAACCCCACAGAAAAAAATCTTACGGCGTAAGGTCTGGCGATCTAGCTGGCCACTCATTAGTACCTCTTCGTCCAATACATTAATTAGGGGAAGATTTCATCTAAATAAGTTCTTACCATTAAAGAATAATGGGGTGTTGCCCCGTCTTGTTGGAACCAAACATTTTCATTCGGTAAGCTAGGATCTATTGCGTTGGGATATGAGATTGCCAACGCAGGAATAACTTCATTTCTAAGCATATTTAAATATTTTTCAGCTGTCAAATTTCCATCTATAAATATAGGATCAATAATATGGTCGCCTATGATACCGGCCCAAACGTTCACCTTTTGAGGGTACTGAGTATGTGTCTCACGCATCTAATTGGGATTCTCTACTGACCAATATCTACAGTTCTGTCGGTTTACCTCTCCTTTCAATGTGAATGTTGATTCGTCAGAAAAAAGAATGGTACCAAGAGCTATCTCATTTCTGTTCAGCTTATTCATCAATCTTTCGCAGAAATCCATTCTACGATCTGGATCGTCTTCTGCCAACTCCTGCACAAAAGTTAATTTGTAGGGATGAAGTTTTTCTTTATGAAGACATCTTAGAACAGTTGTATGACTAACATTATTTTCACGGGCAATTTGACTTGGATTATCTTCGACACTTAACAAAATATCCACTTTCACATCATCTTCAACGAAGTGTGGTTTTCTTTTCAATGGTTTGACATGTCCAAGTCTCTGAATTGTGCAGTCATGAATTTTAGACACAGTACTTCGTGAAATATTAGGCAATTCGGGATACCTGTGATAAAATAAGTTTGCCACTTCAACTTGACTTCTGCAGTTATCCCCGTACCCGATCATCATTAAAATCTCAATTCGGTGAGTCTCAGTTAAATATTTCATTGTTATATCGACAAGGAAAGAGTGTTTTACAAATATTTAACTTTTTCAGTATAAACTGTCAACACATCAACAACTGACAGAATAGAAAACAATCCACATTATTTACCGATTTAAAACAATCCACATTATTTACCGATTTTGTCTAATTATTGGCGTTTTTAGGCAATTTTTAGGTATTTATGATAAAATTCATGGGCGTAGCAGGTTTTGTTTAATATACAAATACGTTCAATTATTATTTAGTTTAGGTTTTTGGATAAATGCATATTTAGCTAATTTAAAAAAGTACCGATATTTCAAGTGTAATAAATTATTAATTTTAAAATTTCACCCTGTATAACTCATAATTGACCATACATTATTTAGTTTGTTGGAATCGGTTCATTAAGAGGATTTCAAAAATATGCAAATATACAAATTGATCCCACAGTGAAGTGTTCAGGGACTTTTCAGGAGCTTTGTCTCTTCATTTACTGGACTATATTTTTTTTATTTTTTCATTATATTTATCCCTTCAAAAATATTTTTCGAAATTTTTTACTACTTTAGGAAAAAATAGAATTATTAATTACCAAATTTCCATCATAATCCTCGAACTCATCTTCGCCTTCCATATCTCCATAAGTATCGAACAGATCCATTTCAGTGGTTGTGGTGGTTGTACTGGGGGTGGTGGAAACTATTTTCTTATTACCCCAACCCTTGTGTCTGATTCTGTAAACCCCGTCGTCCGAAACGTCATCTTCGTAATTTAATTTGTTTATACGCGATAACACTTTATCGAACTTTGTATATCTAGATTGTTTATAATAAATATCGTGGTTATAAGACTTCACCATTTTTAAGGGTGGTTTCTTGGAAGTCCGATCACTATTTTTATAGTACGTGTAGGATGTCGTTACGTTAAAACACAAATAAAAACACACCACTATTTTCACTAGGTTGATTAACATTTTTGGTATCGTGTAATGTTATTTTTTTCTATGAGAATAGTATGGCATCATAATATTTTCGAGAGAATCTGAAAGAATCAGAAAAATAATATAGGGGTAACAACTACAAGTCATTAGCAATACGGCTGATTTTTTCTCTATAAGTACCAAGTATGTAGATTAATATAAGAAAAAGTTTACCAGTCTATCAATTTTCCAAATTAGAAAAAGGAAAGTGTCGGCTTTAAGATGGCATTTTTTTTTTGTCATAGCACATAATCATTTTTAGCAAATTACTCATATATAATATAAATATTATATTCTAATCAACAACCAAGTATCTCAATAAAAAATATACTAAATAATAAGGTGGCATTGAAACAATTTTTCGAAGGATAAAAACTGTTATTTAGGAGGTCTGTTCCATAAATAAAATTTGGGGATAATCAATATTCCCTAATTACGAAATATGGCACTTTTCATTATTTTGTAAATTTTAGGAATCTTGAATTTACAAGAAAATATATATATTAAATACTGTAACTGTAACTGTAAAAGACGCCTCAAAAACTTCTTTTGGTGTTGGCTGCTGCGTCACAACCAACCACGAACTAATAGGTTCCTATCGGTTGCCCTCAACATGTAGCGTTCACACTGGTGAGTTGTATAGCATCTTCCAAGCTTTCAAGCAAATCTCCTCCTGTCAAGCGCTTCGCCATTTGTACCGATTCACTTTCCTCAATTGATTTACTCAATACTATCTTTACTGACCATCCAATAGTTCAAAACATCCATGACATATATCAAACTCATTCAGCTCGTGATGTAACAGTCTGTCTTATCTGGCTTCCATCTCACATTGGAATTACTGGCAATGAAAACGCTGACCACCATGCTAAAGAAGCCTCTTCTTCCATCACCACAACAACGTTCCAGCTCCCAGATGACATAAAACTATTATTCAAAAATTCCGTCAAGGAGTCCTGGCAAAATTTTTGGCACAACAGTAAAACAGCCCTTTACGATATACAACCATTAATCGGCTGTCTCTCCCTCGATTTCTTAACCAGGAGAGAAGCTGCGGTCATTAGACGATTGCGGATCAACCATACCAGATACACACATGGTTACTTGATGTCTTCTGAAAACCTTCTGTCGTTAATAGTGCTTTAACCGTCAAACAAATTCTCACAGACTGCCAGGAATACACCATTACATACAAGCGCCTAGACCTAACACCAAACCTGAGAGAGCTTTTAAACTGCACTGCTGAAATCCCAAAGACATTGAAATAAATTTTTCAAATCAACTAACCTCTACCACAAAATGTAAACTAGATTGATATTTTACCGATTATTTTACATATTTTATGTTTTAAGATAGTGTATGTATTTATAAGTCTTTTTGTCTTTGTACAGTGCCATTGGCCTTAGTTGTCGAGGCACTTAAATTCTAATAAAAAAAAATACTGTTACTTTAATAAAACTGGAGTAATTTTAATGGGGTTTGCGTAGAAATGTTGGGGAAACTTCTAAGATCAAGAATTTATAATTACATAATTAATTAATTCGCATAAGTAGATTTTTGGATTCATTGATTTTTTGTATTATAAGCAATAATAGCAATTTTTATACATTTGTGTATGAATCTTCTTTATTTTTACAAAATAAAATTTGATACGCATGTGATATGAAGATTAATATTCAACGGACAAAATGTATATAGTGAAAAACTTTTTTTTATATCATTCTACATACTTCAAGGTGCTTATAAAAAAAATCAGCCGTATTGCTAATTACTTGCACTTTTGTCTAAAATGACTCATACCGACCTATATCCTTAGTTATAATATTGAACACACCTCGTACAATCAAGGCTCATTAATTTGAAGACTAAAATGTCAAAATTCGATAGTGTATATATCAAAGTTTATGTGACCTTTTATTAAATATCAGTAGGACATTTTTTTCATTCAATAGCTATAAAGATGGTAATGAAAATACGCTTATAAATTGGTATTAAACGTGCTAATGTTTAACATTAATATCAACATTTATTAACATGGATTTGAAAGTAAAATTAGTACCTATTGATAATTTTCCATTTTGGTTTTATTTAGTATGTGTGTCGGCATGATATAAGAGAAAATATTAAATTTAAATATATTATCATACATAATTTCTTTGAAAAGAAAAACTACTTTAATTGAATTTACCAGGGAGATGTTGTTAAAACCAGATTAATTTTATTTGAAACTTAATTAGGTACTTAAAAAAATTGAATACAAAATTTGAAAATTTCATTTATATATGAACTACATTTTGTTGTTTTGAAAATTATATGAAACTATTTTCAGGCAAAGAATTATAAATCTAAAAAAAAAAGAGTGTCACCAAAAGATAATCTTTTTTAAAACCAAAACAGGTTGTTTAAGCTCATCCAATCCTAACCGTACCTCTCTCTAAACGTTGTGCATTCTGTTAATAATATCCTTTTTCTTATTTTTTTGCAAGTTATAATAAAATTCAGCACTTTGTTATCTCCAGTCCGTCTCGTTTTCACTGGTATTTTTGTAAAGAAATTTAAAAAAAAAATAAGAACAATAAATCACTCTCTCTACTCTTTTCAAGAATTTCTGTTGTTTTTAGAATACATAATTTACGAAATTTATAAATAACCCGAAAAATATTCAGAAGCACGCGTCTGTATTGTGTGAAATTCACCAGGAGATTGAAACTCTACGAGGATGCTTTCACGAGCGCGGCTCCGACAGAACTGAAAACTTTGTTTTGTGTAAGCTGTGTAAATCTGGTCCAGCTTCATTCATTCATTCATAGGTATACTAAAACCGTTTCTTTTCCCCGACGACGTGTCGTATTACATTATTATTAGTATTACAAAAGGGGGTGTAGTTGTGTTGACATGATTTTCGTATAAAACGCCGCCGAAAATTAAAAAGGGAGATTACCGCCCGCAGATGTATAAACCCTTACACAATATATTATGTCCCCCTAAGTTGGAATTATATGAAAAAATTTTTTATTATTAATTTAGAAAGAAAAGTTTTTCTTCATAAAAAGTTCTGCATTATCTAAAACCTATAATACAGTCATCAAATATCAAAATTTTTTGGTCGTATACGAGGTTTGTTTAAAAATATGAGTTTCGCTCAAATTTGACAATATAAAATGTTACTGAAAAAAGTTGATCAACATTGAAAATTACGATTGAATATGTAATTTTTTTTTAATTAGAATTTAAGTGCCTCGACAACTATGGCCATTGACACTACCAAAGACAAACAGACATATATAAATACATACACTATATTAAAACATAAAATATGTAAAATATCAATCTAGTTTATATTTTGTGGTAGAGGTTAGTTGTTTTGAGGAATTTCAATGTCTTTGGGATTTCAGCGGTGCAGTTTGAAAGCTCTCTCAGGTTTGGTGTTAGGTCTAGGCGCTTGTATGTAATGGTGTATTCCTGGCAGTCTGTGAGAATATGTTTAACGGTTAAAGCACTATTGCAGTGACGGCAGACGGGAAGGTTTTCAGAAGACATCAAGTAACTATGTGTGTATCTGGTATGGTTGATCCGCAATCGTCTAATGACAGCAGCTTCTCTCCTGGTTAAGAAATCGAGGGAGAGACAGCCGATTAATGCTTGTATATCGTTAAGGGCTGTTTTGCTGTTGTGCCAAAAATTTTGCCAATACTCCTTGACGGGTTTTTTGAATAATAGTTTTATGTCATCTGGGAGCTGGAACGTTGTTGTGGTGATGGAAGAAGAGGCTTCTTTAGCATGGTGGTCAGCGTTTTCATTGCCAGTAATTCCAATGTGAGATGGGAGCCAGATAAGACAAACTGTTACATCACGAACTGAGAGAGTTTGATAGATGTCATGGATGTTTTGAACTATTGGATGGTCAGTAAAGATAGTATTGAGTGAATTAATTGAGGAAAGTGAATCGGTACAAATGACGACGCGCTTGACAGGAGAAGAGATTTGCTTAAAAGCTTGGAAGATGCTATACAACTCACCAGTGTGAACGCTACATGTTGAGGGCAACCGATAGAAACTTATTAGTTCGTGGTTGGTTGTGACGGAGCAGCCAACACCAAAAGAAGTTTTTGAGGCGTCTGTGTAGAGAACTACATCATATGGTGTTTTTTCTAATATTTCCAAAAACGCTTTCTTTATAAGTATGTTGGGCGATTCATGTTTATTGAACTTGGTAAGGGAGGTATTGAATAGAGGAAGTTGTTTAGTCCAAGGAGGAATATGAGGTTGGGGGAGCGGAGTGGTCATTGAAAGGTCGGTATTCTTAAGTAATGGGAAAATAAGTTGGGCAATAGATTTTACGCTACATTTGGAAGTAGTGTTGGAAGGATGATGTTGAGATATTGATATGAACAAAGGGTAAACAGGGTTAGCAGGGTTAGAAGATGTTGATGCAGCATATGAATGGAGGAGGGATTGACATCTTAGGAACAGGGGTGGCTCATTTGCTTCACAGTATAGACTAGCAGCTGGACTAGAACGGAAAGCACCGAGAGAGAGAGTCGAAGGGCTGTATAGTGAATAGAGATCAGTGAGTCGATGGTGAATCTGAAGGCTGATATGTAAATAAAGCTGCCGTAGTCTAGTTTAGAACGGATGAGGCATCTGTAAACTCTTAAGGTAATTTCGATAAATTTCCTTTTTACTGAACTGTTCTGGATAGTTTATCTACCGATAAAGCATATTAGTATAATTTTAGCTAAAACAGTTTCATTTTCAACGAGCTCAAATACACTGTTATATAATTTTTTTTATAAGTCCGACCCTGTAAATAATTTTTGCTTCCAAATTTACAGACATGTTGAAGACATGTTAGGTTATTATCCCTGCAAAAAGAAAATAAATCGCCCAAAAAAAAAAAAATTTCAATTAAAAAATGAACTCCTTTATTTCGGCCCACAGTGTATATAGCCTCGTGGCTACTCTAATTTTGCTGTATATTTATTAAAATAACAAAAAATTCTGACAATTTTTCAAAATTACAACCTTCTGCAGATCGTGCTATGTGTTTTTGTGAAGACCTAGTTTCGTGAGGCTGTCTTGTTGAGTTTTGGGAATTAATCACGTACATGAAACGATGACCGGCACCACCTCTATTTTCTCTGTCCCATATACACTATGAAATATACGGTGTAAATATTCCGAAGTTAAGGTCAGTGGCGGATTTAGGCTTAGGCCCGGGCCTAGGGCAGCAAATTTTGAGGAACGCCAAAATTTTTAAAACGACTTTTCTACCGCAACAAAATTCAATAAAGTTATGTTTAGAGGCTAGTAGTGAAAAAATTAAACATTTGTATATAAAAAACTCAAAAAACAATATAATATTTACGAAAGACAAAGGGCGCCATATCGTTTCGGGCCTAGGGCGCTCTCAACCCTAAATACCTAAAACCACTACTGGTTCAGGTCGTATGTTCTCTGTGAATAAGCAAGCTGAATTTCTATCATATCTAAATTATAGGTGACATTTTATATATGTATTTGTATAAACAATACACATTGAATTGAATATTATTATTTTATATTAAAAATGTCCCTGTATTCATACAAAAAAACAAAACATTTTACTAACTGAATATTTTATTTAGTTACTACAAAAATCAACTGAAAAAACATGCTTCAATAATTTTATATTGTATATAAATATCACGTTTTAGATATATAGCAAAAACATTTTATAAATTGACAATATATAATAGAGAATGAGTAATTAGTGAAATAAAATTACAATAATATTGTGTATTCAGGGTTATTTTATAGAGCTTTACTTGTGCACACTAACTAATTTTTTTTAACCCCCGGTATATACCTAATTTTGAAAATAAATAAATTCCCAATCTAATTTTATTTCACCAAAAACTGATTCATTTTTATTAATATAGTTTAATATTGTAAAGTTTCTTATTCCGCCAGTCTTTTATCCATCATGTATACCCCTAACCCTTCCCCAACTCTCTTCAAATTCGTCACGTGATCTCCAATTTCTTTGATAGAATCCACTTGCTCTTGAAGGAAATGAGTTTCCAAAAAATCGCAAAGGTTTATATCCATATGGCTCGATCCAACGTTGTGGAGACTAAGCAAGCTCTACAAGAAAATAAAATAATTAAATGACGGAAATTAATATATTATTAAACCACCTCGTTAACTTCTTTTTCCAAACTAAGAGCGTCTACCATTGCTTCCACAGCTGATCCCCATTCTTGTTTTTCCGGTGCTTTTACGTCGGTTAAGACGACCTTTCCGCCTCGTTTATTTAAATATTCCATTAAAAGAAAAGCGTGGCCTCTTTCTTCGTCTGAAGCTTCTTTGAAATATTTGTGGAAACCATGTAAGGCTACATCGTCTCTATGGAAATGGTAAGCCTGCAACAAACGTTCGATAACAAACTAGATTTATTCTGTAAGTTCCTTGTGGCATTACTTATTCTTTTTTCTCTTATTTTTTTGGGAATCAAACCACAATAATGTTTTTTTTTTGGTTCCTATCTGACACAACGAAAAAAATATGACTACTAGACAATCAATAATATTTTGAAGTTTAAGACTACAAAACTTTGTTGTCAAATTTTATTAAGATCCATTCATAGTAGATCACATCTCTGGTAAAATGTGGAATAAAATATTTTATTTTATGACATTCTAACGATATGATAGTCTACTAGAAATGGAATCCAGTGAAGTGCACGTTCCAGGAACGGTTTTTATTGGGATAGCGCTTTTTTTCGCTTATTTTGGAAATGTTGTTAATAAAACGCGTTTGTTGTTACTTTTTTGTATATGATTATTTTTGTATTCAAAATATGTATAACTCATTTTGGTAATTTTGTGTATTGAAGTGTTTATCGATTAACAACTATTCCAATGATAAATCATAGGAAAACCTGGATAAAAACTTATGATGATAAGGCAAGTAATTGATTATTGGAAATTTCTCTTTCTAACATTGGTAACCAAATTTGACTACATTCGGCTGAAATACTAGCTACACATTTATCTGCATTTAGTTGTATTATAAAGCACTTTCTTTGATTTTTCGTCTTTTATTATTGGACTCTTTCAATATTATTTTTGTCGAATCCCATTGAATTTTATGCCCCTCTTCTCAAGCATATTCACAAATACCTGACTTGAAGAACTCCCAATCTTTGATATATTTTTTATGTTCACTTATTCGGACTTTCAATGGCCTAAATAGAATTTGTCGCATTCACAAGATATCTGATATATGCAATTTTTTGAAGATTGTTCTTCATTTTTTGGTTTTGTTTTTTGTTAGTATTTCAGCCGAATGAAGTCAAATTTGGTTACCAATGCTAGAAAGAGAAATTTCCAATAATCAATTACCTGCGTTTTCAGGATAGCATCATAAGTTTTTATCCAGGTTTTCTTATGATTTATCATTGGAATAGATGTTAATCGATACACACTTCAATACACAAAATCACCAAACTGAGTCATACATATTTTGAAAACAAAAATAATCATACGCAAAAAGTAACAACAAAGGCATTTTATTAACAACATTTCCAAAATAAGCTAAAAAAAGCGCTATCCCAATAAAAACCGTTCCTGAAACGTGCACTTCACTGGATTCCATTTCTAGTAGACTATCATATCGTTAGAATGTCATAAAATAAAATATTTTATTTCACATTTTACAGGAGATGTGATCTACTATGAATGGACCTTAATAAACTTTGACAACAAAGTTTTGTATTCTTAAACTTGAAAATATTATTGATTGTCTAGTTGTCAAATTTTTTTCGTTGTGTCAGATAGGGACCAAAAACTATGTTATTACTAGTTAATCTTGACAACTGTAGCTGGAACGGTACCGAAACGTCGAAATAAAAAAAAATAAAAAACATTATTGTGGTTTGATTGCCAAAAAATAAGAGAAAAAAAGAACAAACTAGATTATTTTCTTTGGGACGAGATCGTTGCATAATATGTACACCAGTTAAAATTAAATTAGATAATGATGAAGGTCTATTCACATTCTTAAACATATTCGCCATTTCCACATAATTACAATAATTAGGTAAAAATTACCCAGTTTGCGAAACTGATTATTAAATTACATGATTCAATGAAGAATTCATATTTTTACCTAATATTGAATATTTTAATAATGTTACATCAATTTCTCAAACTTTTTGCTACAATAAATTAAATAAAAAAGCTATTTTATACCTACCATTGCCAAATAGACGTAACTTGCATATAATTCTTGGTTAATTTGTTTATTAATACCATCTTCACAATCCATATGAAAATTTTGTTTTACTTGCGACATTTTGCACACGTTAAAAAATGAATTCGTTATAGTATTATCAACAATACCTTTTAATTTGCCAATCTAGACTGGCGACAACAACACACAAATAAATAACTATCGTATGTATTGATCGCATTTAGTTGAAGTGCGCAATATAGTACATAATGGGATAGGCCAGGAGATCCTACATTTTATAAGTGAAAATATTTGTCATACTCTAAAAATAAATTATAGTTTAAAGAAACTAAAAACCACGCTTTATAGGTAATCGAACTAAAAGGTATAAAATAATATGCAGCCTGTTAGACGGTGTTTTATGACTGGCCAATTATACAAAATAAGTCCACATCTCTACTCCATCATCCATTTTTTATTCACTTGCTAAAATCAGTATAGATACTGACCTATTCCATAATGCAAAAAATTTCAAAACAATCAAATTGTTAAATCTATTTATACACTATTACTAATCAATGGAAATTTTTAATTAAACTAACAAAGTTGTTAATAATATAATAAATGTTTTGTAGGTCATAATAATTGTCTATAGAATTTTGGAAAAAAAACGCGATAATATATTAATATTATATTCATAATTTATATTTATTAATCCTTCAATAAACATAATAACATAAATTTTTACTATACCGTCATGTGGAATGAGAGACACTGTCAAATGTATAATTGGTTGCCTATTGCTAGGTGCGTATGTGATCTATGGTTATAATCACAGATGATCAAATATCAAATCAAATCATAGATAACCTATAACCTAATCTTCTTTATCTCTGGATATGCTCGGGATTAAATAGTGTATAAGCATTATTCTATGGACTTAATTCCAAATACATAAATAATTGAAACTATCTTGAATACTTTAATAAATAAAAACTATGTCTCTTGGTGCTATGCATGTGATAAAACAACAAAAAAATGCTTGTTCTGCAGCTGTAATATTCTTACATGGATCTGGTAAGATTACCTAAACTTCAAATTTAGTAAAAATTTGATTTAGCATTTAATCTTATCAGTTATATTTAATTCAGAGAAATGAAATCCTTTCAGCAACGTAACATTAAATCTATATTTAAAGCATTAAATATATAAAATCAAAATATAACCTAACAAAATCAGATATTGATTTGTATTGATATTAAACATTTATGTTGTAAAATATGCTGAGTTTTACAGGTTCAATATAACATTATAAATGTATCTAAATACATTTTTATTTTCAGGTGATACTGGGCAAGGTCTATTGGAATGGGTGAATTTTCTAGTTGGAGACATTGCATTACCCCATATAAAATTTTACTTCCCGACAGCTCCTTTAAGGCCTTATACACCACTTAATGGACAGGTAGTCGGTAGTAATAGCTAATTTACTAGTAGGTTTATAAATGATTGAATCATTTTTCCAGCTAAGTAATGTTTGGTTTGATAGATACAACATTACACCAGATGTACCGGAACATAAAGAAACATTGGACTCTATTGGTGAAGAAATGAAAGGCCTTATTGCTAAGATCGCTAAAGAGAATGATATTGCTGCAAATAGAATCGTTATAGGTAGGTTTTAAAAAAAAATTAGTGTGCAACGGATAAGTGAAATATAATTTTAGGAGGATTTTCGATGGGTGGTGCTTTGGCTCTACATACAGCTTACAGATATCACCCAGGTTTAGCAGGAGTTTTTACGTTATCATCTTTTTTGAATAATGGTTCAAGCGTATTACATGAACCGAAATACTTGAATGCTCCTCTATACATGTGTCATGGAGAACGTGACACAATGGTACCCATTTCTTGGGGTAAAAAAACTTATGAAGAACTGAAAACTATGGGAGTTAATGCCGAATTCCATCCCATCAAAAATGCATTACACGAGCTTAAGAAACACGAAATTTTGAATTTACTTGAATGGATTCAAAAAATACTTCCCTTTCAAGAAGAACAACATCCCGCATAATTTAATGATACATGGAAGACATACTTGAAATTCTCCTGTTCAGCACAGAATTATTTTTAATTAAAACAAATTTCAACTTTTTTTTTTATTGTTTTTTGGACGTTTGTAGTTTTTAATTTAAAATATTCACTAACTGAATGACAACAAGTCCATCTAACAAGAATTTCGTTATGTCATTTGTCATATCCACAAAATCACAAATCTAATCATTTATGACAGGAGATCTGCGATCACCTGAATAACAAGTAAGTAAGATCTAATAGAACTAAAATTTTGGTAGAGATCTGTGGTTTTTGTGAAACTTTTCATAAAAAAGAAGAATTCATTTCTACAGAATTGATAATTCTGTGATCTTCTGCGTTGCTGCTCTTTATCTTAGTCGAAAAGAACGCACCTATTATGAACATATTTTTCAGGTACCGGTTGTCAGTGTCACTGTCACAATCTGATATTTGGCAAAATCTTTTTTTTCCCCAAAGTAAATTCGAAAGTTTTGAATAATTTTTCATTTTTTGATATTAAAAATGTAAGTATTATACATATGTTTGTTCTAATAACAATTTGTATAAAATCTATAAAGTTTTGAGCATTGCAAACGTATCTGTTTTATAATCTACAAAACTTAATTAATAAAATTGTCAATATTAATCTGATGAATAGTATCAACAGTAAACAGTTTTTTTATGTTAATCAGATAGATCAATACTTGATACTTGAACAGTAAAAATAAGGTCACTATAAATTACTTTACATTTAATATTTTTAGATGCAACAACCAACTTCTTGCGACACGTTTGTAGTATTACCACCCCTAACAAAATATGGAGTTATTTTTGGTAAAAATTCTGATAGACCCGGTGATGAGGTGCAAGAAGTTGTTTACATTCCAGCTAGTGATGTTTCTGGCTCAATCAAGGTATAACCACCCATTCAATAAAATTTGTGATTTATTTTCCTAAAATGTGTTTAATGTTTAGTGTACTTATATAGAAGTTGAAGCAGCAGGTCCAACAAAGGCTGTAATATTAAGCAAACCAAACTGGATGTGGGGAGCTGAAATGGGAGCAAACGAATGCGGAGTAGCTATAGGAAATGAAGCAATTTGGACTAACGATAATGATGGTGATCATGATCCTACTGTGAAAAGGCTTCTTGGAATGGATCTACTTAGGTAATTGAAAAAACTTTGTTAAACTTGAATAAAATGATTTTTCTTTGTATCTTTTAGGCTGGGTTTGGAGAGAAGCTCTACAGCTACTGAAGCTTTGGAAGTGATAACACAATTATTAGAAAAATATGGACAGGGAGGGCCATGTTCTCTAAACGATGCAAATTTAGTCTATCACAATTCATTTATAATAGCCGATCCAACTACTGCTTGGGTTTTGGAAACTTCGGGAAAACATTGGGTAGCTGAACAAATCAATAGTGAGTATTTGATAGAAAGATAGTTATATAGAAGATAATCTTTATCGTTTTAGGTGGTCCTAGGAATATATCTAATGCTATAACTATTTCTACGAAAATAGATAGACATTCGGATGGGTTACACGAATATGCAAAATCGAAGGGACTTTGGAATGGCGAAGTAAGTTTTTTTTTGTAATATCTCTTTGTAGTGTATATAATGTATATATTTCCAGGGAGAATTTAGTTTCCGGGAAGCTTTTAGTGGTGAAAAAAAACCGTACGGTAACAGGTTCCTTGCCGGAGAGAAATTGTTACAAGAACTGACAGCTCCGAAGGATTTTAAAGAAGTAGACATGTTTAAAATTCTACGTGACACTAAATCAGGAATTTGTATGACAGCTGACAGCGCTGGAAGTGTCACTCAAGGCAGTCAAGTAAGTATAATTATTTTTAACCGAGATATCCAATTCACAGTTATTTTTTACAGGTTTCTGTGTTATCTAGTACTCGACCGAGCGTTCATTGGTTCACAGCAACACCAGATCCTTCAAAATCCGTATTCAAACCATTTGTGTTTACGAAAGGAGTATCGATTTCCAAGCACACGAAATGCACAAATTTAGAGGTACAAATTTTAACTCGTATGACATGACATATCTAAATTAATTTTGTTGTAGGAACCCCATACTTTGTACTCTTTACATTCTTCGGCGTTGCAAAAGAACAACAAGGACGAAGTACAGGAGCTACTGCGAAACATGGAAGATGAATGCGTTCAAGAATTAGGATCAGTTCTGGGTCGAATCGGAGACGATTTGTCCGAACTCGACGAGCTGATGAAAGATTGTGTGGAGACCGAGGTCAAATTTTATCGTTGAATGATGTATACTTGCTTACTATTGATGTGATGGTATAGAGCAATCTTCTTTTCAGCATATTTCTTTGGTTTTTACGAGAAAAACAAGCGGAGCTATTAGTCGGTTCAAATGAACTACTCGGTAATAACATTTGTTTTTCGCAGTTCTAATGGTATTTGTTTATTGGAATAAATCTGTATCGTAGCTAAGCTCTGGTATTTTGTCAATAAAATACAGGGTGATCAGATTAAAGATTAAAATATCGAAAATACTGTTAGAATATGTGATTTATCTCAAGTTTCAGCTATGGTTGAGTGCGTTGATTTCATTCAATCCTAGCTCTGATTATAGTGAGAGTTTTATGAATAATTATTGTAGTTAGCAGCTCACTAATAAAAAATAAGAACTGGGGAAAAATGGCACTAATGCAATAAAAGAAATCTTGAATTATTGATGCTCGTAATGTAACTTGTTTTTTGGAGGTATTTGTTAGCTGAAATATTTAGTATTAAACGCGCTTCTAGCTTCCTATATCTATGTAGTTTGAGGAGAATGTCAGATTCTTTAAAATAAAACGTATTGGCATACTTTGAGTTTTATTTGGTTTTTTTGTGTTAAAATTTCAATGTAGTGGAAATGTGGGTGACGACCATGCCAGGGAAAACCATCGTATAGGGCTCGTACATACAGCCTGCAGCGGACTAGCATATCACAGCCCGCAGGCATTATACCAATGAGCACGAGGTATAATGTAGATATGCCGTCTTTCGGAGGAGACGTAAAACCGAGGTCCCGAGTCCATGGATGTTGGGCTCGTTAAAGAACGCTACCAACACTAGTGGATTCGCCAAAATTTCCGGTTAGGGGTAGAGTGCTCCCGGCGTCGGTGATTAGCCTCAGTCGCAGAAATAGACCGACGTTAAATAACAGAATAAAAAAAAACTACAGCACCGTCATCAAAAACAAAATACTGTTAACTGACTGAGGAGGTACCAAAAACAAACGGCTCTTATCAGAGCCACA
>CAJUYH010003595.1:0-31380 GCA_910591685.1 Galerucella tenella | reverse complement strand
TAAGGTCCTTTGTCATCCCTGAAATTTGTATACCCTAACTTTTTTTAATTTTCATTTAATCGTTGTTTATTGAATCCCAAATTTTTGCTGTTTTTGGATCGCGGGGAAATTTTGTGAACAACCATCAATTACAAATTTATACATCATCCGATTGGTCTCTATGATACATCATTTGAAAGCTAAGAATGTCTACCTTTCGATTGTGCAATTACTTTTTTTGACGAAGTCGTCCATTTTTCAATAAAATTAGAAAACGCGGGCTCGAGGAAAAAACGCACTTTTTTTTGGCGGTTTTTTTCTCCCTGCTCTTTATTTCTAACATTTTAACACCTTAACTAGTGTAACGGGGGAATTCCCAGCTTTCCATCGATGTATATAAGTCATACCTTTGATACCCCGGGGAAAAACCAGTATATCTAAATGTATACGCTATAATTTATTACTTTCGTTCCTCCGTCGTTCGCCGCGCGTGTGCTCTACGTGGCGCTCGTGTCGTCTGCTCATCTATTTGTGGTTCGTGTGAGTTACGCCAGTGTTCGAATTATAAATACAGCGATAATATGTTATCCCAAGAGGTAGAATTAGAGGAAACTGTAGACTCAGAAGAAGTTGTTGACGGAGTAGAGCTAGAGGGAGCTCTAGACCCAGAAGAAGTTCTTGACCAAGAATCAGATGATGACTGGTGACGAACAGATTTATGTCATGATTGCAATGTATTTTTATATACTTTTTTCATCAATTCACGGACAATTAACCCGCGAATCTCTTGCACTTTTGTTAAAAATTTTCTATGTAATATTTTAGTCTATAATGTATTATTCTTGTGTCATTATATTGGGTTCTCCCGTTGATAAATGAATAAATAAATAAAAAATATATATTTTTCTATAATAAATGAAACATGGAGAACGTTTATAACTCGTTATTCCAAAAACCTCAATCAGTCTGGTTGCAAAAAATTTGCAAAAATTTGCGGAGAATCTGCAAGAAATTGTTGCTGAGTATTATGGGTAAATATTCTCCACTCTTGAGCATTTTCAGTTTTCCCTACCAAAAGCCTAATGAACCACATGTGCAAAGCTTATTGTTGCTATAGTATGTACAAAAAGTACGAGGAGTAATAAACCCTAATTAAGTATGCAAAACCTTTACAGGGAGCACCATGAAATTTTTGATAAATCTCTTACTTTAAATTACATTTCTTCCGTAAATCTAAAAACCAGGTAGATCGACCCCGTATTTGTTTCAGTTGTAGCAAAGTTTAGGGTTTCTTCATTGTTAAAGGATTAGCAGATAAGCAATAACGCAATGCAGTGGTGTGTATTTTGGGAAAAAAATACGTTTTAAATTATAATATAATAAAAAATGAAAAGAAATAATTATTGGGATACATTTATTACTTACAGTAGGCCACTTGCCATTTAAAATTTCTGAGAAAAATTCCCCAAACACTACATATAGGAGTAATACAAATAAAAAATATTCATTTTGCTTCTCTGAATTTAATAAAAATTGTAACGATATCTTGCTATCTTGACTTTAATTAATTTTTAAAAAATATATTTCATTGTAATTTATTTGTGACAATATTCAAAGTTTGAATTAATCTTCTTACAAAAAGAACAAAAATATATAAAATAATTATTGTTACAGATTGGTTTGTTTTCTATTATGAATAAACTGTGTTGCCTTTCTTTATCAAACTTACTAAAATTTATGTACCTCTATCACTTTTTTTTATTAAAATTAGTACATCCCGTTACCTCTGACCTAAATCGTATATTCTTTAGCATAGCTGCAACTCATTCGTTCAATACAAAATGTACCTTACGGTATACCCTCTTAAAATATATTTTGGTACGTCTATGAAATCTACTTAAATGAATGATTTATTACTCCTTGTCCTTTCTATATAGACTAGATTCAGGTCCACTGGTGAGGTCCATCTCGCTAGAATTAATCTTATAGCCCGTTTTCCTAATAAGTATATCTTGAGGCCTCATCTGAGAGGAAAACAAGACCCTCGGAAACATAAATATCCATCAAAAGTGTCTGGTTACAGGGTTTCTCATTTATGGCACCGAGGATTTTCCCAATCTGTAAAATGTGGTGGCGCCATCTACAATTGGTTTCCACAAACCAAAACATTGAAAATAATGGATTTCCAACACCCCCCAGCTCAAATTTTGTACAATACTTGCATATTTCACAAGTCTCAAAATTTCCGGTATTTCAACCCGATTTTTTTGCAGAAAATATTAATGTTGCGAAAAAAATCATAAGGACCATTTTTGTAGAAAATGACCTGAACTTCAATTTTTATCTGAACCGAAAATCTCTAACTGCCATATTTTAGGAGATATTGGCTGAAAACCTATTTTCCTGGTCTTTTGGGGCCATTTTCTCCGCCCTCGCACGCGTTTTCATGCAGAACTTTGTCTCATGTTTAATGATGTACCAAATGCAACTTCCAATCGGAAGATGAAAACAGGGCGTCATTAATGTTAACTTTGCCTTTTTTTCCTTCTTCATTTACTGGACTAAAGGGAGATTGTCTTCGCTTGAACTTATTTTTATAGATTTTTGTTTATTCAACTTTGACAACTTTATGATATAACTAATTTATTTTATTTCCACAGCTTTGTTTGACTTTGCTACTATGGTCACAAAATATTATGATCTACAGTACATTGTAGTCAATATTAATAACAATACGTTGGATTGAAGTTTTTTTTTCATAAAATTTTATTATATACTGTTAATAATACTAATAAACAGTTGTAGATAAAATTTTGTACGTAATACGTGGGATAGGAATTATTAACGCACTTATGTGATTACACTCCACATGCGTGGGTGAATAATGTCCATATCCCACAAATTACTTAAATAACTATTATGAAAGCTATTTGGTAAAAAAGTTACCTCGCTTTTGACAGTTTTGTACAGGAATCCCTAGGTAGCATCTTATAAATAACACAGTTTATGCATATGTATCTAATATGGATATGTTATCATTCTGTTAATTTTCTTGGGAAATGATTAAACCCCAATATTTTTTATATATGTGTATTTCAACGTTATTAAGAATAATTGATTTTTTTTTTCAATTTTTCGTCCCTATCTGACGCTACGAAAAAATTCGACAGCCAGTCAATCAATAACATGTTGGAGTTCGAGACTGTAAAAAATTTATTGTAAATTTTTTTTAAGGTCCATTCACCGTAGATCATATCTTTGGTAAAATGTAAAATAAACTTGAACCACCTTGGCAAGTTTTGCTGAATATTCAACTCGATATGTTACAGAACCATCGTTGTTTTATTCAATACTAAATAAGTCATTCAGGCAAGTAGCAGCTTCCCCACTTCGCCAAACTAATTCTACCTCGGCTATGTAATAGAATTTCAGTCCTAATAAATTTATTTCAGCTTCCTGGTGATTAAGTTTTTGTAGATATTACAAATGTTTCAAATGTGTTTCACTAATGTATGGGGTGGAAAGGATCGTTAATTCCAAATATCTTCTCATTCTTTTTTAATTTTTTGGGAAATTAAACCACAATATTTTTAAATTCTTTACTTCAACGTTTCGGTAGCGTTCCAGCTACCGTTGTCAAGAAAAAATAAGTAGAAATTAAGTAATTTTTTATCCCCAACTGACACAACAGTTAGGGATAAAAAATTACTTAATTTCTACTTATTTTTTCTTGACAACGGTAGCTGGAACGCTACCGAAACGTTGAAGTAAAGAATTTAAAAATATTGTGGTTTAATTTCCCAAAAAATTAAAAAAGAATGAATAATATACCACAAGGAACATACAGAAGATATCTTCTCATTATAGAAAGCGGAAAGTGTAAAAAATCTGGCATATTTGAAAATTCAGAAAGAGGGTACAGTTAATTAATTATTTAGTCTCCTCAATTTTCTTCAACATTTTCATAATATTTTCACCCATTTCGGAGTTTTGATCCTTAAATTAAAAATTGTAGAAGTAGAATAAATTATTTTGTTTAAATCATTATTTGTGCAACCATTTGGGAAAGGCACAATTTTTCGTAACGAGCAGATTTATGCGAATTACGAAAAATATTGTTTCACACAATATTTTTTCTAATTTTGAATAGGATGTGATTATTTGAATTCAAATTTAAAGTACTTGGAACGTCCCTACGAGCGTCCCTCGTATTCCTAGTGAAATTGGAAATGTTTATTTGTTACTATGGAAGCAAGTATTATTAATTAGTGGCAAAATATACTTTTTTTTTATTGGTGAACCATTTTACCTATTTAAAGCACGCCTCAGCGTGTTATCGAACTTTAAAACACGCACGTTTTTTAAAGTTACTATCATGGCAACATCAACAACTCGAGAAACGAAGTCTAAATGACAATTATTAAATCTGACAGGAGTACTTTGTAACGTCAAAACCTTCATTCGAACAATATTTAACAATTTCAATTTTATAAATGAAAATGTAAAGTAGGTACAGTTGGTATTGTTTGAGATATTAACATTTCGATTTTTCAAATCAGAGGAAATGGTACCTATTTAAATTAATACTATTCATTCATTCATTCTCAGAACTCAATGAGGTTGAACTTCCATCAAAATGCAAATTAGTTGATGTTTTCCTCATTTCCATGACAACGCAATTCAACCATTTTACATTATTAGTTCTTATTTCCATTTCTTGTTGTTGCAGTAGTAATAGATAGGTACCAGTATTTATAATTTCAAAGTGCACCAATAAAAAAAATAGCGTAAAGTATTCGTGGATAACTGGTCTCTAAAACACTTGCTCTATTTCGAGCACTCCGGCTTCGCCGTCGTGCTCGTAAAATCGCGCGTGTTTTAAAGACCTTAATATCCACTTATACTTTAATACACTATTATTCACAACCATATAATGTAATGCTGTCATTACTAACGTCATTGATGGTTAGAAAGTGTCATATTACACACCTCTACTTTCCGCCCTTATCGATCACTTCCCGCCCTCACTGCCCATCCTCCAAAATAATGTGATCGTTAATCTATTTTAGATGAATATTTTTTATATTCAAAAATATAACACATTGATAAATATTATAATACCAACATTGAATATTCTGACCATAATGTGGCAGGGGAAGATGTATTTTCTAAGAAAAATACCAATAATACATATTCAGTTATTGTGGACACATCTTTCGTTGTACACCATTTAATGAAATTTTCATAGGCTTGATTGTAACGGTCTTTAGATTTTTCCGGTAACAAACTTTTGCACGCAATAATTGCTGCTTCTTCAATGGAATGTATTTTTAACTAGATTCTAGCCAAATATTAAACTTGAAAGATGTAGACTTTATGGAAGAATAATTATTTGACTACTGTCAAAATATTAGTTTGTTGACACGAATGTCACCAAAGTAGCGTTAACCCACGCCTTCTACCCATTTTATTTCAGTCTACAAAGAATTTTTTGCTTGTAATGTAAATAACTATTTCATAACCAGTTAGGAAATATTTCATAATGTGAACGAGTTTTATAAAGTGTCACTTTATACGTCAAAATTAGAAAAATTATTTTGTATGCCACTGTACATCAACACGTCTGGGTAATTAAGTCGTCTTAGTAAAGTCCCTATTTCTTTTCATTTTTGTCTCCAAGAAGACATCAAGATTGATGCATGGCTACCCTCGAGAATAAAATTCTTATCTGCCCCTTTTTTCTTACCAGTCATTCGGGAGTATGTAAAATACGGAAAAATACTTTAAGGATTACACTTGTAAAGACTTTTGAACATGATGAATGCTTTAAAGCTTCCTTTAGATTTTTTTATTGTCCTGTCCTGACTTTCTACTCATTTATCACAGCAAAAAAATGTTTTTCTTTTATAATGGAAAAGACAAGTTGTACGGAGCAAACAAGTTGAAATTAGAATTGTTCTCACGAGCGGAGAATGGGTTGCTACTTGGTTAATTATTTCCCTGGAAATGATATTTAGAAATCTGAAAAATGCTCTCCAGGTCTAGGTACATTCTCGGTAGATAATAAAAATGTTTGAAAATAAAGATTTTTTTATGTTTAATCACAGCATGTTTAATCACGCATAACAAAGTTTTTGAAAAATATTTTCCGAAAACAAACAATGATTGGTCAAATAAGAAGAAACAACTACTTGTCGGGCTCTATGCCCCTACTGACATTGAATTTTGAATTACGCTTTTATGAACGGTATGAACTACTAGATTCAACCAATCATTCTGATTTACAATAATAATTGGAGAGGACAAAATCATTTGTAAATCGATTTCGGTGTATTTGCGTCTCAGCAGCACAGGGTAGCTATTCTCAGTCCGTGACCTTTGTGGTTTTTTTCATACTCCTATATAAAAACATTTCCACCTAATGAAAACCAACATTTTTTGTCTACTAAAAAGTACTTTTCCTACAGTTGCGCGTAAAATGACTTTAAATGAAATCGTAAAGACGACAAAGGCCGAGGATTGTTGCTTTACGCTCTAGACCGAAAATATTAGTATATTACAGACCAAGGTGGTGAAGACTATTATTATTGACCGAGCACCAAGATTATTTCGCGAGGAGCTTTGCCCCGAGCGGAATAAGGTGCGAGGTTCATAAATGTCTTTAACACCATGGTGTATATACAGTTTTTTCCACTACTAGCCAAATTTGAGACAAACACTAAAAATAATTCACAAACGCACCACGAGAAGCGTTTACTCCGTGGTCTGACTGACAAGTACACTGTCAGTTTTCGATATATTATGAACGTACTCGTTATGTCATCAGTTATTTTTGGTTGAGCGCGAATTTCAAACTAATGACGTTTTTATTCAAATAATTTTATCTTGATCGGTAATTTCAAGCAGCAAATATGTTAAAGACAATCTCCTGGGTATAAAAAGCTATCCCTGGATTCTCAAAATATTCGAATTTTTCATTATTGACCTAGGTTAATGGTGGGAAATTATTAACCACTAATAGAGAATTTCAACTTCTCAGCTGGCTGGAAGAAGCAATAATTGTCAACTTCACAGCTAGTAGTGGAAAAGAATATTTTTTTGGCGCCTATTTAATCAAAACATAGTATTGTCTGGTAGATAGAGTAATTAGGCATTTTACACACGACTGTAGAAAAAATTATGTGTGTTTTTCGAGCGTGAAGTGGAATTGCCGCTTTCAAAAGATCACTGCTCCACGTCTCGCAGCTAAATTCTTTCTCAAGCGGCAATCTGTTACTTTACGCTCTAAAATGTATGAATATTTGTCACAGTTACAGTCATAAAATATTAAATTTTTTTGTCATAAAATCAATATCAGTGAATTTAGGTTTATTTTGGTTTTGCCACACCGAATTATTAATACGTGATATTCAGACATTCATAAATAAGTTAAAGTCGCTCAAAATACGTTAGGACATCTAACCCAATATTAAATAGTAGGTATATAATGATCGGAAAAAAAGAATATAGTCAAAAGCGCTCTTATCGTGCGGGTTCAAAGGTCACTAACCATATGTATCAAATCAGAAGACACAGAGGTTACCAAAATATGGGATTACAAATATACCCGGAGAAAATAATGATGGTTGCGATGTTTCTTGCACACTGGTTGACGAATTTCCACTTTTTCATTAATTCTCGAAATAATATATCAGATTAAGTACCAATTTTTTTTGCTTGAGGATGCAAAATACCTTAAAATTGCTTCTTATTATTCATATTGTCACTTTGAATTGTCAAAGTGACATAACTGACATTTAAATAAAAACGTCGCTGGTGAAAGACTATTTAGAATCGCTTAAAACTAAATAGGGTCAAGTGGTATAAAAATAAGACATTTTATACAAATTTCAATTTTTAAACGGTGTCCTTATTGAAATAATTTTTTTTAATGGTTATAATATGCATATTTTGATGGTGAATAACATATTAACGACGAATTCAAGAGAATCTTTATAGGTTTGGAGGAAAAAATAAAACTTGTGTCTTATTTTTACCCGCCATTTCGGGAAAAAATGAGACAAGGGGTAGGTAAAAATGAGACATACCAACTTTCAGCGTTTATTTTGTTGTTGGTGGCAATTATAAGACGGCATGGTTGAAAAATGAGACACAATTTTATATGATTTTTTCCAGATTTATTTAAAAATTAAGTGAAAACTGAAAATTTGTTAAAAAAACATGTTTTGGGACATTTTTACCCCCTACTAATTATTTTCAAATAAGAAAATAAAGGTAAAACAGTTAAAGCAAACTCAAATCGCATTTAACAAATAAAATAAAAATGAAAACATAAAATAAATTCTGAATACATTAAAATAAAAAATAATAATATATAGCATTCTCATTAACATATGTTTGTACAGCTGAATGAACTTCTTTTTCGGGCAAGGCAAATCCCCATTCAGCCATAATTTTTATTTTTGCTGCCAAATATTTTTCTTGTTCATCGGAGAGCGCTTATTTTCTGCCACGTTTTGAAATATTTTTTTGATGAATACCTCGAAATAATTTAGATTTATTTTTTTTTTTTTTTATGCGGCTCGAATAAACAACTTACCTCCCATTACTAAGGTAAGCGCCTGCTTCAGATCATTGTTTGTGTAGGGTTTTGCCTTTGGGAAGTAATTTGTTACTTAGAATCTTTCAGGTACGTAAACCTAAAAATTGTAAATAATGTATTATTTTTACCCCAGGATGTGTCTCATATTTACCCAAACTGCTGTCTCAAATTTTCCCCAGCAAAACAACACCTACTCACTCATTAACTAGCAGCCAGAGACAACCAACGTCTCTGCTAGCAGCAGCAGACTACTCGTTTGCAGACGCCGCGCAGTGCTGCCAGAATGAAAATGCAATGATGTACTAAATCATGAAACAAAAAGTACTAAGTCCGGAGAAAATGTACTAAAAAGAATAAATATCAAAATGTACCAAAACGGTATAAAAAGCACCAACACCGAACACAAAAAGTACTAAATAAATTGCGGGAACTTTAAATAAATGGTGGGAATTTTAAATTAATGATTTATTTATAATAACAAAGGGTCAAAACTTCATATTGTTACTGTAGACCTATATAAATAAAAAAATAATATACATTTTTTAAAATAAAAATATCTTCTGAAATACATACAGATATAAATACTAACAACAATGATAACAAAAAAACTTATTTGAACATATATTGCCTATATCACTTGTACAGCAACTAAAAAAAATCGTAAGAAATCGACGATTTTGACAAGAGCTTCTCATTTGTACTAAAAATTGTACTAAATATAATTTATTTGCTAAAATGTACTAGATATATTGAATGTAACACTAACGTACTAAACATTGGCCGAAATCACTAGATCTAGTACGAAAACACTAGTTCTGGCAGCTCTGACGCCGCGACCCGCGACACATCGGTCTACGCATTCCGACTTTAACCGAGCGCGCCCGATGGACCGCTACAGAATGGTAACAAAAGTTTGCGCTCTTATTTTAAAAGTTTCTATTAGTTGTATTAAATAATTTATGTCTACGTTAAATTGTTCAAATTTATATGCCTTTAGGTTTTATAGTATGTGGATTTAATAACGTCTTGTTTTCGTGTTATTTAAATGATTTATAGTGGCAAAAAATTGAATGTCTTGGAAGTTATGATTAAACGCAATAAAAGAAAACAAAAACGGTGAGTATGTCTTTGTTGGATCGTATGACCCGCATGATAAGACTGCATTTGACTATACCACGTAACCGAATAAACACTATTAATTCCAAACTCCACCACTGTTAAGGAATTAAGCTTAAGCTCCCAAAAGAAATTTATATAATGAAAAAGAATTCTCATCTAGACATAAAAGATGACCATCCTTCTCAGTGACAAGAAACTGTAGATATGCTTAAGAATCACATCCCTTATGGTGACAAACCGGGGATTCAGGTCTATGAAACGCTAAGATATATTCGAGAAGACAGTAAGTGACGAAAGAAAAAAAGCCCTATTTTCTTGAATGAAACCACTCTGACTTATTGGCTCCTAATAATCCCTACGAGAAGGTAGTGGTAAAAAAGACAAAATACAAGAAAAACCTCTATTTCATATTACCTTTAGGCACAAAAAAATTACACTATTATTCTTTATTCGTTCCTTACAGCATCTAATATATAGGGTAGCAAATGAAAGCCATTATAAGGAATTGCGTCTACATTTCAGACAAGCGAAAAGACAAGTCAATTAAAAATAATGAACATACATTCTTTTCTGGTATTATAAAACCCTTAATGGCTGAGCAAAGTTTCTCATTAACTAAATCATGTTTTAATTATTGAAACAATTGTCTAATTGAATAAAACAATTGAATCACTCAATATAGATTTTCATTTAGTAAAAGCGTGGTCTTTTCAATTTTTTAAACAGTATAATTAATGTAATAATAATAATAATATTGATTATTTTTTTTCACTGGTCAAAATCTGACATTTTGGTGGTTTCAACCAATAGCAATACATTATTCTAGCCAATAATTCGGTATTATACTGATTATTTTTTTCACTTGTCGAAATCTGACATTTTGGTGGTTTTAACCAATAGCAATACATTATTCTAGCCAATCATTCGGTATTATACTGATAATTCTGCTTCCTCATCGATAATACCTTGTTTACATTGGAACGTCAAAATTTTACTTTGATTTGTCATTATTGACAACTAAAAGTGCTTCGAAGTTTATTGGAAAATGAACACAAACTGATTCAGTGCCATCACCCAAGAGAATATTGAACATTCATCAGGTAGGTAATACAAAATTTTTAATTGTTGAAAAAAATAATCTTCCCAAATACAACTCGCTCTTCAAATTTTATCACATAATTTTTTATTTTCATCACTCAAACTTGTTTATTTGAGGCAAAAACATTCAAACACACCGAATTTATATAAAATCACTCGTCCTAACGGACTCGTGATTTTATCAATCGGTTTGTTTTCATATTTTTGCCAAATAAACAAGTTTTCGTGGAAAAGAAAAAATTATCGATAAAATTTGAAGCACTCGTGGTATTACCTTTGATTATTTTTTTCACTTGTCAAAATCTGACATTTTGGTGGTTTTAACCAATAGCAATACATTATTCTAGCCAATCATTCGGTATTATACCGATAATTCTGCTTCCTCATCGATAAAACCTTGTTTACATCAAAACGTCAAAATTTCACTTTGAATTTGTCATTATTGACAACTAAAAGTGCTTCGAAGTTTATTGAAAAATGAACACAAACCGATTGAGTGAGTGCCATCACCCAAGAGAATATTAAACATTCAGGTTTATAATACAAAATTTTAAATTTATGAAAAAAATAATCTTCCCAAATACAACTCGCTCTACAAATTTTATCACATAATTTTTTATTTTCATCACTCAAACTTGTTTATTTGAGGCAAAAACATTCAAACAAACCGAATTTAGATAAAATCCCTTGTCCTAACGGGCTCGTGATTTTATCAATCGGTTTGTTTTCATATTTTTGCCAAATGAACAAGTTTTCGTGGAAAAGAAAAAATTATCGATAAAATTTGAAGCACTCGTGGTATTACCTTTGATAATACTAATACATTTATCTAATTCCGATGTCAAATGTGACACTTTAAGTCACTCCTTGACGTTAGGTAACGTCACATTTTTCATAACATTCATAATAATATATCAGTTATGAAAAGTAGTTATGTAAAAGCTTTACGTAACTGTTTAAGTTTCAAAGAATAATTTATTAATTAGGTACTGTCAAAACTGACAATTATTTCATTATTTAAACTGACAATTACCCCATTATTTTAATTCAATAGTATTTTAAGATTTATAAACATTGGAAACAACATTATTAAGGACACAGTTATTTAAAGTAAGTCAATTTTCTGGGTGAATACTTCATAGTAACAATACTTCTAACACCATTTGAGCTCACTTTAATATTACCATTGTAATTTGAGATTTTATTAAATATTATAAAAGCGCGAAATTAGATAAAACGTTGTACGTAAACACGTTATGAAGAGAGCGACATTGTTCAACTCGCATAATTTGCGAAACTCGCTAGTGCTCGTTTTGGCAAATATTACGCTTGTTGAACAATATCGCTCTTTTCATAACTAGTTACGTAAATAACTATTATTATCCACATTAATTATAACAGGATCACAATACAGTGCAAGATGAATATAACAAAATAGTCCCCCTATTAGCAGACATTTTTATGGATATTATATATAGAAAAAATAATTCACCCCCTTAGTAAAAAATGTGTGTACTGGCACCAATATGTTGACGACATTTTAGCTTGCTTCACCAATACAACTAGACAATTAGATAACTCCATTACTTACATTAACTCAATTAATAAAAATATCAAATTTACAGTTAAAATTGAACAAAATAAGCCTAAAAACTTTAATATTCCTTTTCTATATTTCACAAACCATCACATACAGACATTACTATTCATAATAGTTTGGTTCACCCATTCTGTGATAAATTAGCAGCTTTCAACAGTATGATACATAGACTTTTAAGTGATTTGAGTAATCAGGTTATAAAGTGTTGCACAGACAACTTAACAGCGGTTTTAGTTGATGAATTAGAAGACATAATGGAGGATATATTGAGTGAACAGAAACCAAAATTGTTGAAGAAATTGGTAGAAGAAATAAAGTGTGGGTCAGTTCTATGAAATTAATTGTTTCTTTTTCACTCTACTTATGTTGTCCACTCATTTTATAAATTTCAACATCAACACTACCTACGAAACGTCAACAAGAAACGTGCTAGTAGTACACTGGTGCTTTGGAACCCCCACTCTTTACTAGCACGAAAAAGTAAAGCTGTGTCCGAGTGAACTCGCAAGCCAGTGCACTAGCACCAGTGACTGTTTACACATACGAAATGTCCTGCTAGTAGGCGCGCGCCTTTTACTCGGCCGAGTACACTGGCAAGTGTGAATGAGCCTAAACTCTAGAAGAAGTATTTCCTTCTGATAAAAACAAAAATAAACAATTTAAAAGCTTCACATACTTTGGGATAACATCCTTAAAAATCAAATCATTTTTAGAAACTTTAGACTCGAACATTTGCTTTCAAACATATTACAATTTATCCAAATTCATTAAAAACAACAAATCTAAATTTTCAAAATTAAACAAATCAGGAGTTTATAAACTAAGATGTGGTAATGACAAATGTGATAAAATTTATATAGGTAGAACATTTAGGAATTTTAAAACACAAACGTTGCTATGATAACTAAAAATTAGATTCCAACTACTCAAATCATTTATTAGCTTTCGATTCAAATTTTGAAATTGTGCATATAGAACATAAATCCCCCAAATTAAATCTTTTAGAAGCTCTTGAGATAAAAAACACATAAAAACAATCTTCTTAACGACTAAATAGATATCAACAATTCTCCCTTATTAAACCTTTTTACCTTGAAAGGTTCCGGTAAGATTGTTGTGCACGAATTTCCAGGTAAACGTATTAAATACTTTAGTTAACCCCATATTTAGACACTTTTTGCTTTTTATTTCCATGTAAATAAATTATAATACTTATGTCAATATCCGTGAAAATTCAGTATTAAAGCACTGTATAAGTAAATTAAACATTTTTCATTATACTTCCACTCGTTTGAGAAAGCTACTGTGTTAGCGAAATGCGTCACAGCTTTAAGTTGAATATAGTTTCAAATATAATGTAGATTTAAACAAATTAAATTGTTTTATCTACAACTGTCATGTAACGGGTACGATTTGACACTATTTTCAGTGTCATATTACCGCACTAGTGCGTTTTTGAATACATTACCGCCCAGTGCAATAATAAGAATCTAAAAAAATATTAAAACCAGAATCAAATATTTAAAATAACCCTGGAAGCTGCATTTTCAATTTCCGAAAGGAGATTGTCTTCGCTTGAACTCATTTTTATAGATTTTTGTTCATTCAACTTTGACAATTTAATGACATAACTAATTTATTTTATTTCCACAGCTTTGTTTGTCTTTGCTGCTATGGTCACAAAATATGATAGTACCTTATGTTTGCAGTCAATACCTATTATTAAAAATACGTTGGATTGAAATTTTTTTTGAATTTTTCGACATAGGTACTGTTAATAATACTAATAAACAGTTGTAGATGAATTTTTGTACGTAACACGTGTGATAGGAATTATTAACGCACTTATGTGATTGCAAACTTCACATGAGTGCGTTAATAATGTCCATATCACACTAATTACGTGAATAACTATTATTTATTTCATCGTTTAGTATGGATCTTCATAAAGTAAAAGCCTCATCTATTCAATTTTATAACAAAATAGACACAACTTTATAAATGTTTCCCACTAATGTGGATAAAATGGCTAGATTGGTTCAGGTTCAGACGAGTAGTCATTTCCTGCTCCATCACCAATGCCAGTGATAATATAAAATACTCAATAAATATAAAGTTTTGAATGGGGGGTAATTAAAGTAGAATAAATATAAAAATATTGAGATATAACGAGGGGATGTTTAAGGTCAACAATTTTTAATATTATTCAACAACAGTTTTTCAAATATTTTAAAGATCAAGCTATATGACTTCCTCCTTAAAAGTCAGAGTAGATGGCAATACTCTTTGCCTTTCTCTACACACTAGGGAATCTATTTAACGACGTCACCTTCCGTAACTTCATTCGCTTAGATTTTGTTAGCCCGAGTGTACGATAAACCTATTGATGAAATGACTTTGTTTTCCTTGTGTTGTAGTAAATATTTAATTTTGTACGCCCCATGCACTCCTTCTTCCTTGTTTGAAAAAAAACTTCCAACGAAGTTGGAGTAGCTGCATCTACCGGCGAAGCTAATAAATTATGAAAATATAAACAAAATCTCAAGAGATTTTATCTTAGCGTTGAAACTGTGAGTCTTTGGGGAGATGTTCATATTATTACAATTTCCAATAATCAATTACCTGCATTATCAGGATAGTATCATAATTTTTCATCCAGGTTTTCTTGTGATTTATCATTGGAATAGAGAGTACACGCATATTTCATATTTTGCTTGGATATTAATTCCTAATAGTAAATATGATATCAAAAATTACTAATAATATGAAATAAACCAGTTTCCATTGGAAATTACTCCCAAATTTTAAAATAAAATTAAAATTTCAATGCACTTTCCGACCACAACCCGAGGATTTCCGAACGTTACCGATGATACGTGTAATGTCATATCTCTTGTGTTTACTTATGTCAATATGGCCGTTATTGCATTAGGTTATGTGTAGTTGTGTGTTTATATTGTATTTTAATCAACTATTAATTGCTTCATCGACGTAAAAATATCATTTATATGTTTGTTTGAGACCATTACGTGTTTGTGTGTACTTTTTTTTATTTATAAAAGTCAACGTAAAGTGGAAAGTGGACATGAATATTCGATATTTCGGAGGATATTTTAAAACTTTTGGAAGAATATATTTTATTTACTAGTTCAGTGTTCAGTGACGATTCTTTCATATTTTGTGAGTATAAAGATATGGCTAGCGAAGGTTTTGTAAAAGCACAAACTGATAACTTGCCCAAAGTAGACTCATTTATGCTGCTTGAATTTATGAAATCAAACAGCTGCTTTAGTGCAGAGGAAATAAGAGGAGTTAAAGCATTATCGTAAGTACGATTTAAACTATGTTTTATTTATATAATATATACCAACCATATTTCGATGTGTGGTCGTAAGAAAATGATGTTTTTATGATTGATTCCTAGACAAATAGGTACATAACCTCAAACACTATTTAAGAATAAAAATTACCAGCATAGAAGTAGGTACTTACATTAAAATGGTCTTCACAAACAAAAGTAATGTCCTTCTCTTAAGTGTATTTTTGCTTGCGCCACCAGGTAAAGTAAGAAATATTTTGTCTGGAGTTTTAGTAGACGTTGATTTACACACTGGAACAATGCAATACTTGGAATACAAAGTTTTTTTTTCGGCTTTATTCATTTTTAAAGCTTTCAGAAACAAATTAGGTCACAAGAACTCAAAGCGTGATTCACGAATAAGAACGCAAACAAATGACGTTACACCATGGGGCAGCCATCTTTATGACGTAAAGCGCGTTTTGGCAGACTTTCAAATTTTATGATTTTTAAAGTCGTTTTAAAAGTAAAGTTTATATTTTTTTGAAAAAATAGACATGCAAGGTGTTAGGAGACCAGATAAAGCGACAATTCCCACCAATAGCATGTTTATGCTTGTACCCTATTGTTGTCAATGCTAAAAATCACAAAACTAATTTATTTTTTAAAACAAAATAATCATACCAAACGCGCAGTGGCGGATTTAGGCTTCCTACCTTGCTAGGCCAGGTTTGATGCGCCGCCCTTTTAGTGGAAGCTTTTCACTAGCAGCTACAAAACGATCTGAAATTAAATTCCATACAATACCTAGAATTACTGTTTCTAAATGCTGTAACTTTCGCAGCAATCCTATAGCTTCAGATCGCGTATTCGGTCTCACATCTCTCCTTTCGGCAATCAAATTCCAGGGCATCAATTATCGCAGACTACTCTTTTTCTAACGCGTAAGATGCATCATGTCGAGCAGACCAATGTTTTTGAGAAAGACTCTTAAATCTCAAATTTGAACGCAACTTAGTTCTTGTAGAAAAAAGTTGACTGCTTCTGTTACAGATTCAGCTGCAAATGATTTTACTAAATTTAAAGAATGAGCATTGAATTATATCTAATAATATTTTCTGGAGAAATTTTTTATAAAAACAAATATGAACCAATTTTCAAAATGCTGCCCCTCAAATTAAGCCGCCCTAGGCAACTGCAAACGTGTTTTATTAACAGCATTTCCGAAATAAGCAAAAAAGCACAATCCTAACAAAACATTTCTTGGAGCGCGTTTACTTACTGGATCCCATTTCTAATAGACTATAATATTTCAAAAATGAGCGATTCAAGCGAATTTGGAGATATAAACAATACACCACCTGATATTTTGGAGAGAGACGGAAAATTAATATGTATGACATGGGAGTAAAATGCCTTTTCCTCCCTTGAATGATTACTACTTCATCCTCGTGAGGAAAAGAAGCACTTTGCCCCCTTGTTACACAAATAGCTATTTCCCACTACTAGCTGTGAAGTTGACAATTATTGCTTGTTCTTATCTAGCCCACTGAGAAGTTCAATTTCTCTATTAGTGGTTAATGATTTGTTCTATTTATTAACCTAGGTCAATAATGGACAAATTCAAATATTTTGAGAATTCAGGGATAGTAGTTCAACAAAATTGTCTCTAACATATTAGCTAATTGAAATTACCTATCAAGATGAAATTATTTGGATAAAAATGCCATTAGTTTAATTCGCGCTGAACCAAAAATGACTAATGACATAACGAGTACATTCATAATATATCAAAAACTGACAGTTTACTTGTCAGTCAGACGACGGGGTAAACGCTTCTCGTGGTGCGTTTGTGAATTATTTTTAATTTTTGTGGCTGGTAGTGGAAAAAATTGCATTTACATCATAGTAGTGAAGACATTTCTAAGCCACGGTCAATTATAATAGTCTTCGCCACCTTGGTGTATAATATACTATTTTCAAAAAGAGTCACCAATATGGAGAATACCATACACTGTTCCCGAATCTCGTTGATGAAGTAAATCATTTTCGTATACTGGAGTTTAATTTCATTCTTTTTCAATTGAAATGCTGGTAATAATTTCAACCAATATTTATACATTAATTACTTGAATTTAAAAAATTCATATTCATCTTGAATAAATTTTTTTTTTCAATAATACTAGAGAAAACTTTTCATTTACTTTTGACAATCGTCCTTTGATGTTGCGGCAACGTTGCATTTACATTTTCAGTGACTGTTGAAATCATGGACTACTCTCCATGGACGAAATGAAAGGGATGCGAATAAGAGGCGAAGGAGAAGCAGGAAGAGGTACGATCCCGGCTGGCGGATCTCTAATGAATCGTGTAACACACCAGAGACTCGAGCGAAAACATCGAAAGGAATTTTTATACGCATTTTTTACGGTTTATTTTTATTGCCTTGCGGTTTATGGGATCATTTCCAACGAAACTTACGACTTTATTTGTTAGATGCCTTTAAAATCATAAATTCTAGTATATTTCAGAGCGTTTAAGAGTCATTTTTTAAAGGTTTAAAACGCATTAAAATATTCATTTAAGTTTAATTTTCGTTTTTAACTAAGAAATATGCGAATTTTACTATCGCGTAATATAATCGAGGTAACGATGTCTAGCGTCATGTTAAATAAAAGCAACAAAGGCTGTTAATGTATGTAAATAAAATGAAATTAGTAATGAAGCTTCAAAGCAGTGGCTTGTCTTTCCACTAGCAATTTACAATTTTGCATAAAATATCGAATATCACCAATTTTAATCGGAAATATGGACGCACACGAATTCCCGTCAGAATAACCACTCTACCTGTATCATAATTAGGGTACGTTAAGCTATCACTCGAGTTCCCGTCAGGTTGGAAACTGAACTGTTTAAAAGGTGTTTATTTGGGCAGGGATAAGTTGCGGGCAGCAGTCATTTTCTACCTGAATACGAGTAAGAACACCAAAATTAGGAGCCGAATTGCGCGCAACAAGATGAAAACAAAATTGAGGAGATTAAGGAAATATAAAATAAATTAAATGGTAAAGGTATTTGTTCATTTATTTCAGGAATAATTAGATACCTATCCTAACCCCGCCAGGGTAAACTATTAGGGCAGTCCCGATAACAGAACAGATTAAATAAACTGGACGGCAATTCGAGTGCGGGATTAAGATACCAGCAAGTGTCGGACGGGAACTCTTGTGGATTATATTGGTCATAAAGGAACCTGACGGGGAATTCGTGTGCACCGAGAAATATACCCGATTATATACCTCCATCAGTTTCTAACCAATCAAATGACATTTTGCGACCAATACTGAATATTTTACGACATAAGTTAATATACCCCGCCACAGCTAATTTTCAATGTTGTCACATTAACGCCATATTTTTGTTAATTAACATGGATTTCAATCGATTTGCTGATGTTTCAATAGAATATATCCAAAAAAACGCCGAAAAGACCGTACCAACGAATACGATGAAAACAAAAAAAGTACGTATAAACTCAGTTTGAAGAATTCTGCGAAACACGTCATTATAAATTAGACAAAAATACAACTATAATGCAGCTTGTCGCTATGCTGATAGACTGAGGCTTCAACATGAAAAAAAGAAATAGTTCTGATTATAAAGAAGGGGTTATCAAGACAATGTGGAATCAAACAGCTCAACTTCTTCAAGAAAGATACTTCATTAAATACAATATTAAATTTGATCCTTTTAAAGACCCTCAATTCCAAAAATCACGTATGGCTAGAAATTCTAAAAGAAAACTACTTCAGGATGATCCAAAAAATCACCGGAAAAGTGCAAGTGCGAGAGCACTGACCTACGATGAATACAAAAAGATTTTTGACGAGAATAACCCCGAGGATGTACAGAAAAAGTTCTATCAGTTAGCTTCAGTGGAATTCGATTGGAGAGGTGGAGAGGGCGAAGCATGCTTAGTTACGAATTTCTGAGAAGAATATAGCGATGGCACAGAAAGCAGTAGATAGGAATATAACCCAATTTTTTCAAAAACATCCCAATGATGGGATGCCGATTTATGTCCAGTTCGCCTATACAAAAACAAATTTCAAAAGGGGGACAAAATTTAACTACAAATAGACTATTTCTGACAGTAAATCCAAATTGGAGAATCATTTGGTATAAAAACTGTCCAATTGGACAAAATATTCTCTCTAAATGGACAAAACAAGCTACAAAAAAATTGGACTAGGTACTGAAAATAAAAAAATATCACAAACCATTCCAATGGAGCCACGGCTGTCTCTACATTGAGCAAAGCAGGTGTAAGCGAACAAACTCTTATAAAAATTGCTGGACACAAAAACACTAATCAAGGTTTAAGAGGCCACCCTCCAACAAATGGGTTAGACCGACACGAAACTTTAGTCGCTTACAGTTCAAAGAGTTTCCAGCAACACCCCCAAGCAACTACTGTTTATTATAATAACTGTGTATTTAACAATACTCATAATTAATTTTATGCTGGTTTTAATTGCATTTTCAATTATTTAGGTTTCGTTTCGTTTTGCCTTTTTTTCCTAATAAAAATATAAATTATTTTTCCTACGATCACTACCCAAAGTAGACTTTTGCACACTCAAATCTAACCGCAAAGTTGATGTTTTCCGCGATCTGTCATAATTGACATTATTTACGCTCTAGAGCGTACTTTTCCGCTCGCCTGTTTTCATTTACAATAAACTAAAGAAAGATAGTAAATAATAGATATATTAAAACAAAATGTAGAGCAGTCCGAATATTTTAGTTGAAATATTGATATTTGAAGATATTTCGAACGAAATTAATAAATATTCCTATATAATTTGACTGACATCTACAATTTATACAAGTTACTGGATTTACAACGCTGCAGGTTACGCTACCAACAAATAGATGGAGGTGTATATTTTATATGTTTAATTTTATTGAAATTATAAAATAATTTAAACCTCATACATTGATATTATTTTGATTCAATACTACAGTGAAGGATTTATTTCTTAGTTCAAGATAAAAATTAATATTTACAACTTATTACAAATATAACGCTGTTAAGATTGACAATTTTCTTGATCGTTTTTGCAGATTCCCATTTTCATAGTATTGATTTATACGGACAAGTTTACGTAGTAGAAATATAACAGTCAGAAGGTAGGCAATGCATTATACACCTAGATGCAACAGTGATTGCATATTTAAGTACCTACCTACTATTTTGTGAAAATAGTAGACTATGGAATTAATGAAACGTCATTATTTCATTTTTAGTTTATAAAAAAGTTGTCTGTTTATAAATAGCTATTTGAAAAATGGATAGTGACAGTGAATTTTCAAGCACACCTCCAGATATAGCAGATTTTGCTAAAAATATTACGCTTAATCTTCTGCCAACTAAATCCAGAGGTAAATACGAAAAACAATAATTGTTACATGTTTTCAACATCACATTCTAATAAAGTGTACTTTTCATGTTTTTTTTAATTATTTGTTTAGAATTAAGGTGATCGTAGAAAAAATCTTGTGTGCAATTCGAGCAGAAAGTGCGTTGCCGCTTTCGGCAGATTGCCCGCGCTCCGCTACGCGTCGCGCGGGCAACTCTCTGCCTCAAGCGGCAAAGTATCACTTTCCGCTCTTAATACACAAATAGCTAATGTAGCTACATAAATTATTTTGAAAATCTTCCATTTCGTTGTATATTTTCGTCTTTTTCGGTATATAATCTGACCATATACCACTCGAGGTATAGTGTAACTATTGTTAATGTGATGACACATAATTTTAATCCCTTTGAAGAAAAAAGCCGCCTAATGGCGTGCATACAATTTTTTTATAAATTCGAATATTGTGGAATAATGCTTTTCAAATGTAATTCAAATTAATATAGTGGATTAACATGAACCTGCATAAAATGTGTAATACAATTCAAGGTCATCACATTAACATTAGTTACACTATATGTATTTTGTTTTGAATATTCACCTCTTGTGATATAACTAGTGAACATACTTTCAATAAGGTCGTTGATGACCTTGATGTATTTGTCTCAAAAGATGGAGTAAAAGCTGAAGTTCTTGGTGTGTCTGTGAGGTGGTTCGTGTGAATTCCAGGATTTTTGTAGCTGGTCCCAAGTATGCTCGATAGAATTGAGGTATGATTTCACGTAAATGTGCACAGTCATTTTCCCATCAAGCCCTAAAAAATTCTGTACGCCTTCCCAAATAGCAACTGTATCACTGACACTCTTCATTTGCTCTTAAGATTTCTGGATAAGATTTTCTGTTTATATATTTAGATTTTACTTTGTTTCTTGCTCAAATCCAGCTGAATAGCTTGAGTGGGTAGTCCCAAATTATGTTTCCTTTCCTTGGTATTATAGAAAGCAGTGGGTTTAATTAATTTTTTGAATTTTCTACTTCTCTTTCCACTCGAAAAGGTTCAATAGAAAGAAAACGGCATATTATACATCTATTAATACCACTACAACCATAATAAAATAGTAACAGGAGATAATGTTACATTGTTTTCATTTTTCAATTCTTATTTAGTTGTTTTTGTGCGAGTCTGTCCATTTTACAAGACGAAAACCCAACAAAAACTAATATGATGAAATCTAAATCCAAATAATCGACTTGGTTGAGTAAGCACAAGTCAACATACCGTCTTGAGCGGGTCAGATAACTTCAATCTATCAATAAAGCTCATTTCACCCATCTCGTCCATTATTGCGGATGATGTATGTGAAACTCTAATATTGAGCCCATTCTATCAATAAAATTACCAGACAAATATTAAATATTGACAAGAAATAATGCTAATCGATATGACATTTCTTCAATAAAAATAAAAAAAGGTTGATATTTGTTGTTGATACTTAAAATTTAATTGAGCTAAATTGTTTATTAAGAATAAATATTTGGTTGTACTTTTTCTGAATGAAAAAAGAGAAAGTCATGGTGTACTTAGACCGTTAGAACAAAGTGATCAACTGTATAAAAAGTTTTCACTAATTGCTAATTTCCATTTTGCTAATACTGAAAAACAATAACTTTTGGCGAAGACGTACGCGTAAAACTGAGACAATTGTTCGGAAGTGCTCCAGGCTGCTCGACCGAACGAGCATGTTGAGGTGTGCATACGAACTCGTCCAGACTAAGAACCATTTTTTTATTGACCGACATTTGGCTCGATCCGAGGCAGTTTGCTGCGCCTCAAATCAACGTCCACAATTGCATGCTCATGCGGTACCGGTTTGCCTCATTAGAGAACCTGCTCAAGTCTGCACACGACTTAACAATTCTGATCACACGTAGCTTTTTTTTGTACTGCCCGCAGCAAAGAAATACCAACCTGTGTTTGGTTTCTGGCCCATACACAACTATCCCAGTTCCCTCTGCTTTTGTGCCGTCTGTGTACCATTGAATGGCATTCTTTCCAAGTCTGGTTATGGATCGGGCTCCCATTCCTTCTTGCTGCTTTTTGCTTCTTCTACTACTCCACGCAATGGCACCATAAGTGATAATTGGTTTCACTATGGTAGTGTACATCCACCTCAGGATTTTTGGGCTACAACCCCAATTTCCCCTTGCCTGAATCCTGCAGAGCCATTTTTGCTTTGTATATAAATGAGAACAATTGTATGAAAGACAAAAATACCAGTGCAGTTGCTAAAAATACCGCAATTAATTTCTAAATTCTCTATACTCAAATTCCATTCATCAAGAGAATAAATAGAACTTTTGTTGTGACAAATTGAAGTGGCCTCTATGCTCTATACGAATCGAACAAAATAACACATTCAAGGGAAACCTAATTTATTCAATTAAATTTTTTTCAAACAGATTAATGCCTTATTGGATAATATCCAATTCTAGCATGCTCAGTTGAACACACAAAAAAAAAGAAAATCTCTGCATTTTAGCCGACAAAGTAAATTTACGATGGACATCCGTTTTATTGGGTGTAATTTCTGGGAACGCTGTTAAGCTGCTTACACATATCAAAAATACAGGAGGTAGCCAGACAGAATGCCGCTGGTATTGGCTATCTGTAATGGAGATGTTATAGCAGTTTTTGTAAATTGTTTATAGATGGGACACTCGTAACTAAAAAAAGAACCTGTTATTCGAATAGATGGCAGAATAAATATGAAGGAACTCCCTCTAGAATGAGACATGTACTACACGTTTTTTTTAGGGCAAAAATAACTCGAGCGGATGAATCCGTGGGTTGATACTGGAACTTCAAATGGCTAAATATGACAAGATACAACAACAAAAAATTCTCTACAAGCTTTTGTAAATGGAGAAAGTCCAATATTTGTTTTAGTCCATGTGGGAAATGAAGATGAATTTGTTGAAAGGATTGACAAGACTAATGGTGCTGGAGATTACCATGAAGAGATTGACGAAGATCTATTTTAGACATTGAAAAATTTGATTATAATGGACGATGTATATAATTATTTTAGCCAAAATAGGATAATTAGCAAATTAGCGCAATTTTAGAGCTAACGTCAACATATTTGATGTAAAAATGGCTGTGAGTGTGACTGCCGTGATGATATGTACGAATAATAATTATTTTCTGTTCCAAAAAAGGTTAAAACAACCTCATGGAAAAAGGTAACAACACCCCAGAACGACATTATAATGATCCGCACACTTTGCAAGTAGACACTAAACAAGCGCACTATGTTTGGTTCGCAACACAAACTTTGCCGACGGAAATATGCAATATGAATTAAGAGGATGGAGAACCAAAGTTGAGTAGAGCGTTATTCGTGGAATAGGATGAGGGATTTTTATCATATAGTTACATATGGTGGAAGGCACTGTATCCAGGACTTTTGATGTAAATAGAGGTTTGAGACAAGGGGATCCACTTTCGACAGTTTTATTCAATCTGGAGCTGAAGAGTATAATAAGAGACAGTGATAATATATTATAAAAAACACCAAGTGATAGCCTAAGCAGACGACATCGCCATAATAACAAGATCCTTAGAAATCTGGAAAATATATCGAGACAGTATGGCCTTTATGTCAATTACTAAACTAAATATTTAGAAATAGACTCCGGCAAAAACACGACATGGATATAACGAGCAATGGTGAAAACTATTCGTTTCAATAAGCCGCCTTAAAAATCTGGGTGTAACAGTGACAGATAAAAGTGATGGAGATGTGGAAATAGATAGTGAAAGCTAGGAGAGCCTTGTAGAAATCGTAGCTATACAGAAAAGTCTGAATTAGTTTATTGCAAACCAATAAAATCTACTTCTATCAGAGGTTTTGGATGGCCTGTATCAAATCTATTCTTTTGGAGTTAAATTTTACGTTTATTTGGGACATAGCAATATAATTGAGAAAGAAAGGGCCGACCTGTTAACGAAGGATGTAGTTATGAATGGACAAGTTTGCAATATTTTTACCTCAGATATAAACAACAAGATAGGTCATAGAATTACTAATAAATGGAAACAGGAGTGGATACATATATCTAGATCCACTACAAACCAGTGCTTTGAAATGGCTCCTCTCGAATTTATATTCAACTAGCTGACGCGTTGATGTGGCTAACGTTTTTGTTATATTACATTGTTGTAAACTATTTAAGGGAAACGGTAGGAGAACATCAGACATGTTTTTTTACATAGATGCCATTTGTAAAAAAACATGGCGACCTTCATCAGTCGCAAAAATCAATAAAGGAATTAAATTTAAAATTTATTATTATTTTTATTCAAGTTTGTAACAAATGAGTATATGACAATATGTCTATACTATAGCCTCAGCAACATGTGGTGGTTATGCTATAAAATTGTAGCTTATATGAAACGTTTGGAAGTTTGTCATAGCGCGACATCTATTGAATACTTACTCAGTCCAGTCAACAGATGTCGCCATCTGCTAGAATCGCTTGGAGCTAACAGATAATTGTGACTGTCAAATAATAGACAAATAATTTGCAATAAAATAATATTGCGATTATAAATTGAGATGTAAGCTATCCTATCTTTCAAGTTGGATCAAACTGAACACGGTGTACAAATTTGATTGAAATCGGTTAAGCAGTTTACGAGTCCATCGCGGACAAACACGTGACACGTAATTTATATATATTAAGATAAGATTATACAACACACAAATTCTATTTATGAACTATATTTTTTAGACTTAAAACCAATCACACTACACCTTGCAAAACTTGGTATTATATCATAATCTTGTAAATGTAACCAGCATTCTGATTGTGATTTGAACTGAATCACATCTTAATTAAATAACTCATGACTTATTAATAAATTTCTTGAAGGAGTCCCACGTTACTATATAAATTGAGCAAAGCAATTTCCAAAATTCTGCGGCAAAGGGAGTAATTTACGTGCCATCTTTCTCACACACACATATTTTGTTGTCATTGATTATGTCTGTAGGTATATCATTATACTTTTAACCTACATGGGTGATTTCTTAAATAATATAATGTCATTTTTAACATCAACCTGTACCCTGTACTACTTGTTTTCTTTGTTTTTTCTTATTTGCTTCTTCCAGGGGTTCTTTTCATTTTAAATCTATTGATTCAGTTGAAAAGAAATATTTCATGTTCATTCTGATTAATCAATTTAGTTTGTATTGGACCCTAAAGTGGTTTTATATCCTGTATAGGTCCCAGCGTGTGTGCTTTGTTTTTAGTTTCTATTTGTATAGGCAGAATCGCGTATATATACGGTTCGGTGTCGACCGTTCGATGTCATTTTGTAAATAGATTTTCAATTAGGAGAATCGGTCCGTAAACAAAGTCAAAACAATCGAGTAGAAGAAGAAGAAGAAAAAGAAAATACACATTTCCATTCTACAATCAAATAAATTATATTAGTTTGTTGAATGTAAAAATAAATGTGACTTCAAATGTAGCATGTTTGTTTCAAAAATTCAAATATATAGTAAATGCCAAATAAAGTTGCATTTACGTCATCATTTTGAACATTTGCAGCGTTGTCAGATTGTTCATGAAATATGGAAATTAACAGAAACTAACTGAAGTGACTCAAACTGTTCTTACACTGATTTGAAAGCAGCAGCTATCTGATAAAATAAAAAAAATATTTTATTCACATATTAACTCTTGCACAGCATTTAAGGGCAACAAACGGCCATCATTATTCCTTTCTTGTATCAGCTATTCGGCTGTTTGAGCATTTTGACAATCAAAGAAGAAAATTCTTTGATGTTTAAAAAAAACCGAAAGGTCACAAAACGACGCGGCAACATGACAGAATTTTTGGCAGTTACCATTTTACCGTCATTAACTGGTGGCTTCTTTATGAAGATTTTAACACAAAATTTTAGATTGAGGAACATCTAAGCCCAAAAAAGTATTTTCCTACGATCACATAAGAAAGTGACATATATCGCACTGTCTAGTTCTATGGAAAGTGGCCTTTATTCATACGCGTACGAAAAAAACTTATCCGTACGTGTACGGATAAAAAATCTGTCAAATTAAATTCTAAAATGCTAGTCTATTTACCCCGCAAATTTATGTATATGTCAAATGCGTATTTCCTAAGTTGATTTGTCCATATAATATATATAATTTTCAATTAGATTCACCTATGCAATATCTAATATTTCAGGGATGCCAAGTAACGAGTTTGGAGCGCCCCCCATGGACTATGCAATTTTCCCCCAGAATGACCCCCCGGATACTCCTGCAGAGGCGCCTCTTGAGCGCCCTGTGTAATTCCAATGCCACAATTGATTTCAGCATCCCCGAAAACCCCCGAGTAACGAGTTTGGAGTGATTTTCATGCACGCTGCCATTCCTCCCTAATTCACCCCCCGCGCACCCCCGGGTAATTCTAATGCCCGAGTAACGATTTTCGAGCGATTTTTCTGAGTTTCCAATCGTTCCCATGATGGTGCAGATAATCGATGCAATTGGAAAATGCATTTTCCGGCCCGGAAGGCGTTTTTAAAAAAAGTGCTAGCCCACATTTTTCCCAGTCTTTTCTGGGACCTTCCCAAACACAATACAGAAAACCGCATCTTGTTATTTGTTGTGCTCCAAAATTTCCTCTATTCGGGTGATTTTGTTCTAAATGCCCTGGACTATTTAGGAAGCGATCGTGGATCGAACCCATGTACCCTGCGTCAGAAGTCCGATGTTGTACCAACTAATCCAAACCATCATCTATCTGTAATAGTCTGAAAATGTAATCGTCTTGAAAGGTATTTATCATATATATAAAATGCAGCAATAATAATTTCACTCTCAATTTCTATAATTATTATCCAACCAATTAATAATTATAATAACCTACCTATAACGACTTGAATTTTTGTTACCAATGATAGTTATGGTTACTTTTTGAAATCAATTATGTTGACTTCAATTGTAACATTTTGTGTATTATTATGTCAGAAGTTAATTACACATTATTTGGTGAAATTATCACGTGATCGTAGAAAAATGCTGTACATTACTCGTGCGAAAGTGATTTTTCACACTCGTGTGATTGTCCCTTTCCGCACACGTTATGTAATACATTATTTATTGGGTTATCTTTGGAAGCGATTGCTTGAGAAACTTAAGTATCTATATAAGTTACCGTAAAAAATCGATTTCAGTTAAAAACCGAATTTCCTAGGAAAATCTAGTAGTTAACTATCGCTCTCAGTCAATTATAGATTTATAGTTTTGCAAGTTTATCTGAAACTACGGCGCATCGGTAAGAGGCGAGGCTTATTTATATGTCATAAACGTACAAATGGCGTACGGTAACTATTTTAACAAGTAAAATTGAAAATACAAAGGTAACTGACAATACCAACGTCACTGGATAAATTAATATCAATCAATTGACGAAGTGAGAGGGAAGAACACACATACACGCTTGCCAATAAGAAGTCAGCTTTCGATAAAAATCACCAATTATGTAATTCGGAGGGTGTGATAATTATGGTTTTCGTACAACTCTGCCAGAGCTTGAAGAAGCCCGTAACAAATTTGGGAAAGTGCTCATATTTTAATACTCATAAATTGAAAAAATAATGTTAATAATAGAAAGTCCCTTTTCTAATTTTTATCACTACATATCTAGCACTTTAGTTGTTCCATAGTTAAAGGTGGCAATATCGAATGTTTTCGACTGCATTCCTTTCACGGCTTCAGATAAACTTGCCAAAGATTAACTAGTTAAAACTACAGATATATCTTTTTGATTTGGAAAGTGACGGATATCTAGAATCTAGAATTGACTATGAGCGATGGTTGAAACTGTATTTTCCTAGGAAATTCGAGTTTTAACTGAAATCGGGTTTCTTCGATAACACTTATCACTAGAAATGCAATATAATTTCAACTTTGGTGACGTAAACGCAACTTTATTTGGCTTTTACTATACATGCAAATAAGTAGTTGCAGGGAACTATCTATCAATTACTACGATAGATTAAATTTTAAGAATAAAGTATATATAAACCGTCAGCTGCAGATATCAGACATGTCGCCTATTTCCATCTATCTCCATCTCTATCCATGTGGATAATAATCTCTCAGCGACAACCACGAAAAATTATTTTCTGGCAGTGACTTTTCAATGGTGACAAACACGCATATACCTCCCCCTTTCCTGGAGCCCCGAAAATCTTCACGACTCGTTTGCTATAAAAGTGTGACAAGCTGTCCGCAGATTGAAGGCAAGATCTAATACAGGATGCAGCAAAAACGATGGATCATTGATATTTTCTTTTAATACATGAATAATTTCCATGATATATCGTTTTAACCTGTGAAATCGAAGTCTTTTTTTTCACATCCCGGATTTTGTAATATCTATTCAGTAACAGCATAACTTTATTAGACAATCTCATGAAGGTAAAGTATATTTCACAATATTTGGTTGAATCGGTATTTGGTCTTAAGGATTTAAGAATAAAAGTTTATAAATCCCCCATTGTACTGTAAAATTTAGATACTAACACTAAATATTTTTATTATCAGCCAAAAATTTCAGTTGTGGAATAATTATGCTATTAGACATTATCTCTTAGAATAAAAGATACTGTGTTATTATTATCGGATTAACGACTACACTGTTGGCTTTTTTTCAATCAACCACTTAAGACGAAATATCTTTGAATAGATTATACAGTTGTATTTAATAAGCAGGGACAACTATTTATGTGGCTATACTGTTGAAATATACTGTTACCTTTTTTGTCTGGGGTGAAACGGATTTTTTTCAGTGATGCATTTACACAGTTCTGTAACCTACACCTCCTCACTTCTTAGAAATCAGACAACCTGGGACATGTCACAAGACGGTATGATGAAAAAATATAACTTTTCAAAGAAATTCGTTACGGAAATGAGCAACAAGAAGGAATGGGATCCAAATACCATTACCAGACTTGGAAAGAATGCCATTCAATGGTATACAGACGGCTCAAAAGCAATAGAAGGAACTGGGATAGGAGTGTTCGGGCCAGGAACCAAACACTCTGAAAGCTTGGGAAAAAACCCAAGTATCTTTCAAGCGGAAATCCACGCCATAAGTGCGCCCAGTTCAATATTGATAAAGGATACAGAAGACAAAGGATTACCATAATGTCGGATAGTCAAGCAGCCATTAAGGCACTGAGCTCTTGTGTAATCAGTTACAAAATGGTTTGGGAATGCCTAGACAAACTCAATGAACTAGGCGAGAACAACATAGTCACCTTACTATGGATTCCAGGACACACTGGAATAGAAGGAAATGAAATAGCAGATGAACTAGCAAAGAGGGGGACCGAAATACCTTTCTGGAGGCCCGAACCCTTTTGCGGAATCAGCCCCAATGTAATATTGGAAGGAATAAGTAAAGCCGAGAAAAAAAGAAGATCTGACCATTGGAAAGATCTAGTAGGGCTTATACAATCAAAGACTCTTCTGGGTGACTACAACCTGTTGAGATCAAAAGAATGCATAAGTCAAAGTAAAACTGCGCTAAGAGTTTTAACAGGGATCCTAACGGGACATTGTCGCCTGAATGGACACCTGAAAAAGCTCAAAACAGTGGAGGAAGAAGAATGCAGATTTTGTGGAATGGAAGAAGAAACCTCCATCCACATACTTTCCAACTGCACAGCACTCCAGAATTCTAGAGCACAGCACCTGGGAGATTAATGGATAGAAGAGGAACATTTGCCTAAGTTGAAGCCTGCAGACATCCTAAAATTCCTACGGGAAATAGGACTGAAGGAACTACTAGTTTCTGAGACACCTCAGAAACTGAGTAGAAGTAAGGGGGCACAATAGATCTTTTAGGTCTCAGTGAATGTCACCCCAAAAATCACACATACATACATACATACAACCTATGGCTCAAAAAGTTGGATTGAAAAGCGGAACATTTCCTTTTTATCCGCAAAACTTGATAGACACAGTACACTGCTTGAGGTTTTGGTCTAGGCTGAGCTAGATAAGCGGTATTTACGTGTTTGAAAAAAGTGTATAAGAAGAGCTAGAAAATCACCGTTGTTTACGAGAACAGTGACAATAGTTGCCACCTTCACGTTTTTTAAGGCGGCTTTGACTATAGGATGAAATGGCGCATTTATGGAAATTAGAATAGAAATGCTGGTTTAACACA